>VIAB01032815.1:7738-19668 GCA_009801035.1 Oophaga pumilio | reverse complement strand
TTATTTACAGGGAGGCTCTGTATATGGAGCTATTATTTACAAGGGGCACTGTGTGTTGTGGTATTTACAGGGAGGCAGGGTGGGGAGCTATTATTTACAGTGGGCATAGTGTTTTGAGCTATTTACAGAGAGGCACAGTATGTGGAGCTATTTTTAATGGGGCACAGTGTATTGAGCTATTTACTGTGGGCATAGTGTGTGGAGCTATTATTTACAGGGAGGCACAGTGTGTGGAGATAATATTTACAGGGAGGCACAGTGTGTTGAGCTATCATTTACAGGGAGGCACAGTATATGGAGCTATTAGTTACAGGAGGAACAGTGTGTGGAGCTATTATTTACAGGGAGGCACAGTGTGTGGAGCTATTATTTACAGGGAGGCACAGTGTGTTGAGCTATTATTTACAAGGGGCACTGTGTGTTGAGGTATTTACAGGGAGGCAGGGTGGGAAGCTATTATTTACAGTGGGCATAGTGTTTTGAGCTATTTACACAGAGGCACAGTATGTGGAGCTATTTTTAATGGGGGCAGTGTATTGAGCTATTTACAGTGAGCATAGTGTGTGGAGCTATTATTTACAGGGGGGCACAGTGTGTGGAGCTATGTACAGGGAGGCACAGTATGTGGAGCTATTATTAATGGGGGCACAGTGTGTGGAGCTATTTACAGGGGGCACAGTGTGTTGAGCTATTTACAGGGAGGCACAGTATGTGGAGCTATTATTTACAGGGGGAACAGAGTGTGGAGCTATTTTTCAGGGAGGCACACCATGTGAAGTTATTTACAGAGAGGCACAGCATGTGGAGCCATTATTTACATAGAGGCATAGTATTTGGAGCTTTATTTACAGGAAGGCACAGTATCTGGAGCTATTATTTACAGGGGGAACAGAATGTGAAGCTATTATTTACAGGGAGGCACAGTATGTGGAGCTATCATATACAGAGAGGCACAGTAGGTGGAGCTATTATTTACAGTGAGGCACAGTATGTGGAGCTATTATCTACAGGGGGAACAGTATGTGGAGCTATTATTTACAGGGGGAACAGAATGTGGAGCTATTATTTACAAGTAGGCACAGTATGTGGATCTATTATTTACAGAGAGGCACAGTATGTGGAGCAATTATTTACAGGGGGAACAGAATGTGGAGCTATTATTTACAGGAAGGCACAGTAGGTGGAGCTATTATTTACAGGGGGAACAGTGTGTCGAGCTATTGTTTACAGGGAGGAACAGTATGTGGAGCTATTTTTTATAGGGAGGCACAGTATGTGGAGCTATTATTTACAGGGGGAACAGAATGTGGAGCTATTATTTACAGGGAGGCACAGTATGTGGAGCTATTATTTACAGGGAGGCACAGTATGTGGAGCTATTATTTACAGGGGGAACAAAATGTGGATCTATTATTTACAAGTAGGCACAGTATGTGGATCTATTATTTACAGAGAGGCACAGTATGTGGAGCTTTATTTACAGGGGGAACAAAATGTGGAGCTATTATATACAGACAGGCACAGTTTGTGGTGCTATTATTTACAGGGGGTACAGTGCATGGAGATTTTATGTATAAGAAAGGCACAATGTGTGCGAGTATAATTTAGAAGTGAGAGCTGAAGTTGTCTGGGTGCACACTCAAGACATAGCGGATGACCTGAGATGCACAAAGATCACGTCTCGTGTGAGTCATTGAATGTCACTGTGTTCTGCCTCTGACTGCACATTATCAGTAGTTGTCTCTCAGGGTACAATGCTGCAGACTATACATCTCTCACCATGCTTCTACCATTGTTTTGCTCATATGTCCAGTAATATTATAGTGTTATAGGGGTTTGCCACTACAATGATACTCATCATCTATCATTTGGTAAAGTCATTAATAATAGCTGGGCCGGGGGCATGACACCCTGAACCTGCACCGATCAGCTCTGGCCGATGCCAGCTATAAACGGTGAATAGAACAGAACACCACAGTGCCGTACAGTAGATTTCTTACTATTAATCAGTAGGGGTGTCAGATGTCGGACCTCCGATATTTTGATAATGATGACCTATCCTTGGGATTGTAGAGGAAAAACCCTCTAACCTAACAATTGTTAGATTATATTATAAATTATCATAATCCCAACTCCGGGCGACACCATCATATTTGATCGGAAAAGGAAAACCATTGTAAGGCTCAGTTCACATTTATACAATGCGTTCCGCTAAATGTTTACTTCTAAATGGCAAAAAACTGTATTCAGCCACATAGAGTAGCGTATTCATAGACCATAATGCGCAGAATGTCCATATTCAGCCGCATAGAGTAGAGTATCCATAAACCATAATGGGCAGAATGTCCGTATTCAGCCGCATAGAGTAGAGTATCCATAAATCATAATGGGCAGAATGTCCGTATTCAGCCGCATAGAGTAGCGTATCCATAGACCATAATGGGCAGAATGTCCGTGTTCAGCTGCATAGAGTAGTGTATCCATAGACCATAATAGACAGAATGTCCATATTCAACTGTATAGAGTAGCGTATCCATAGACAAAATCATATACAAAACCCTAAACAAAATACTTTATTAGTTAAAAATACCTAAATAGGTTGCACCAAAAAAGAAAAATGTGACAAACAATGTTGTGAAAAACGTGTTCCAAATTAAAACATTGGGCACACCTGGATGTCCCTAGTAAACGTCTAGGCTCTCACCTGCCTGGCTGCGGAGGTTGGCACCCTAGGGGGGAGCATTGTGGCGCCCCTGCTCCACGATGGCTGACCTTAGTGGCCCTGATGCACCCTACAGCCCTAGTGAATCCCTCTGCCCAATCGCTAAGGGGACCCCTACAAATAAACAGACCTACTGTGCTAGGACGACCCTGTGCCCCAATGAAGTAAAAACAGAATTGAACACAGGTGGTGTTGAGTGGTAGCTCTAAATGGTTGTTAATACAAAAATATAGATGGATGAGTCTCCATATGTTCACTGATTAATTCAATAGGATCAAGCGATGAAAAATAGAGCAGATTATGCTTGATTATGTCTAATCATATATATCCTCACTCTTCATCAGATATATTGTAGATCAGTTCATGAGGATATCATACCTGTGTAATGTTATGCATCTATAACAACAATTTTAGTGACAGATGTATACCAGTTTAACATTGGCAGAGATGGAGTAAGCAAAAACATAATAGCGCTTTATATATATATATATAGCATAGTTCACAAATAGCGAACAATCGGTCCTCAATATACCATATAACCTGTTATGCTAAGTGCCAACTATTCCTGTATACACTCCATAAATTACAGGTTTAAATATCGCATCATAAAAGTGAAGAGCATGTGCGACGTGGTGCACTTATACCAGCATTGTTGTTGCTCTACCAAGAACGTCTAAATAATGGTTGAGGATTAATAGACGTTACAAAAAAGTCCTATTGTATACTGAAACGATCTCAGCAATGTTGTCAGCCAAAATACCCAATCTAAGATTGGCAATGATCAGTGTTCACAACTATTGCAATAATCCTGATATTCGTGCCTAATACATGTCAGGAACTGTTGCCCTAAGATGCAATACATGTACCGCTATAGTAAGATATTGCACTATGCCCTTAGGCCTTAATAGCTGTGTGGTACCATCCAATGCCACCCTCCCAAGCTGGGTGTGACAACAAAAACTATTTATGACAACCATACAAAGATAACAAGGGAGATTCGTTTCAAGTGCATATTCATAGCAATACTTAGCTCTCCCAGCTACCACCCAACGACCATAAGTCAGCGCCTCAACGCGTTTCGCCCAAACGGGCTCATCAGGAGGCCAGATAAACTTGATTACGGATGTCCTGTGGATGGTGCAATGACTAACCGATACTATGAACATGTTCACCATTTGTACATACCGCCAGTGCAGACGTCGCTTAGTCCCGCCTATCCACGTGGGTTCTGCGTTAAAATGAGGCCACTCCCCATGAGCGTCACTTCCGCCCTTCAGATTCCAGCCAGGACGGCTTCGGAGAGGACTATTGCGCATGCTCTGAGGTGCTATTGCCTTACAGGCGTACATCCACGCCCATTTTTTGAAGCGTCACACCATGTTATCAGCGGTCACGTCACACATACCGCCCCCTCTGTCTGTTCAAATATCTCATATTATACCGGCTACAGAACGCCACAGTCTGCGGGCATAATCGGGGCACAAAAAACATTCTACGATATATATATATGCCAATTTCATAGAATGTATGCATCCCCACTCCCCATGAGCGTCACTTCTGCCCTTCAGATTTCAGCCTAAAAGGCTTCAGCGCGGACTAATGCGCATGCTCTGAGGTGCTAGTGCCTTGCAGGCGTATATCCACGCCCATTCTTGGAGCGTCACACCGTGTCATCAGCGGTCATATCGCACATACCGCCCCCTCTATCTGCTCATAGATCTCATATTGTACCGGCTATAAAACGGGGACTCACAATCTACGGGCATACTCATGGCACAAAAAAACATTCCACGGTATATACGAGTATATGCCAATTTTGTAGACTGTGTGTATCTCCTATGCAAGGACCTCTTATTTGCCTGAGTATTTTGTTTAGGGTTTTGTATATGATTTTGGCTTTGAACCCTATGGATTTTTTGATTATTATTTAAAAGATTCTAGATTGTGATGGCCAGCTTCTTGGTAGGACCCATCAACCCATATGTATGGCTGGAAGAAGTTAACCAGGCATTCAGTGTAGGGGGTACACACACTAGTAGTGTTGAGCGATACTTTCCGATATCCTAAAGTATCGGAATCGGAATGGTATCGCCGATACTCATAAAATATCGGCGATCCCAATACCGATACCGGAAATCCAATGTAAGTCTATGGGAAGAAAATATCGGAATTAAAAAAAACCCATTTTTGCCTTGTTGGTTAATTGTACATGAAGGAAAACAACAAAGAGTAATGTAGAATGTATTGGGGAAGGTTGAGGAGACATTAAAGGCATACATGTTTAACCCAATCAAATGGAATAGCATTAATAATTTTTTTTTTTAAGATGTTCGGATTGACGAAGAAATTGACAATTTTGTTAACGTTTTTTCTATTTTGGCAAATATCTATATTTCACAACTTCCATGCTCTTCACCTTTTTAACTTTTCACACACTTTCTCCTTCATAATCTTCAGCAGCATCATCTTTTTCATCAAATTATTCTTCATCTTCACCTTCTTTATCTTCTTCTTAAACTTCTTGCTATTCATGCTATTCTTGGACCTCATCATCTCCACCACTACCCTCTTCCAACACCTGCTGTTGTTGGGTGGTCTGGCCAGCACCATGCTCAACAGAAACTGGCACCTGAGTCTCATCATCATCAGATGCGTTCTGCGGTGTGCTGACCATCGGCACTGGCTCACCCGCCTCTTCACATTCAGAGAGACACAGCTGTTGCGCATCACTGCATACTGCCTCTTCTTCACATTCCAGAATGCTGCTTGGCTGGGCCCCTGTTTGCAAGCCAACAGATTCTGAGAACAGAAGCAGAGACTCAGCTGGCTCCAGTTCAGAACTCTCTGACTGCCTGGGCAATTTGGCAGGCGGTGAAGAGACAGATGGTTGTTGAACAGTGCTGTGGTCCTGAGAGGAGGTGGAATCAATTGAAGTCGATGCATTGGCTTGGCTGCCATCCAACCAACAACGGCTTCAATTTGTTCTTCCCGCAGCAGGGGGGTACGCCGAGTTCCTACAAAAGTGCGCATAAAGGAACGCTCACGGGGAAAACTGGTGGATGCTGTGTCACTGGGTGCGGCAGCAGCCACAGAATCGACACGTCCTCTCCCTGCTGAAACTCCACGGCCACGACCACGTGCCTTACTTCCTGCCTTCTTCATCTTGGTGGATTGATAAACAAAGTCAGAAAAGTTCTAAGGCCTAAGTGTGGTTATTCCTCACAGACTACAGTGAACACTGAAACACAACTGTCCAGTAGCTGTGAAAGGCCCCTTTGTGTAGTTCTATAGTGTTTGCAACCAATGTATTGTATACGGATGGAAGCGCGTCACACTAATAGATTAGATTTTTTTCAAATATAATGGAGCTGCATCAATTCCACAAAATAAAATAAAAAAAAGAGTCAGTGCAGCAGCGTTCTTTCCCTAACTGAGTTCACAGCACAGTGACGCTAAAATGGAGGCGGCGCCTTTTATAGTGCATTCTGACATCTTTTCAGCAGCCAATCACAGCCATGCCATTAGTTAAGATGACTGCAGCAGTACAGGATGTGCCCACACTTCTTAGGATTCCTCATTGGCTGTCTAAAATCACATTTCCTCTTCTCAAAGAATTATGGGAAATTCCGATTCCGATTTCCGATATATGGAAAATATCGGAATTAAGAATCGGAATTCCGATACAGCAAATATCGGCCGATACCCGATACTTGCGGTATCGGAATGCTCAACACTACACACTAGCTCCACAGGCCCCTTAACCCTCAAAAATCTGTTTGGTGAGCTGTACGGGGCGTATAAGGAACATCTAAAATCTTGGTGGGAAATTAGGACTATAGAGAATTATTTAAAGAAAAGGATCGTCCCTAGGGGACTGAGAATCAATATCAATCCCTCACCAAGAGTTGCTTCTCAGGAGTTGATGAGCCTATAGGTACTGCCACACTAAACGCTCCCGCTAACGATCTCGTTAGCGGCGCATACTAATGAGATCGCTAGCGGGATCGTTTTAATATCGCTAAATGTGTGCCACATTTAGCGATATTGCTAACGACGCTATCGCCGTTAGCGATCTTCTTAGCGATTTAGCGGTACAAAAGTACCGCTAAATCGCTAAGAAAAGGTGCCACACTAGCTATAATACTCACCCAGCGGGAGCGCCAGCGACGAGAATAGGGTCCGGCACGATTCCAGCGACGAGCGAGATCCCAGCAGGAAGCTCGTCGCCGGAAGCTGCCAGACACAGCAACATCGCTAACGGGATCGCTAAATAGTGACGTTTTTTAGCGATCCCGTTAGCGATATTGCTTAGTGTGGCATACCCTTATGGCTCAAGGAATCTATTGAATCTTCAATTAGATTCATGCAAATTATATTGGCTGAGGAGAAGAAGGTTTTTGAGAGATCTTCCGTACAGCTCAATAAGCTGATTGAAAGTGTACTTAAATTCAAAACTGATCCAGATTTCAACAGAAGAGGTCTATTGCAGACATCAGTAGAAAGGTATCAGGCCCTATTGAAAGAACGTAAGCAGATACAATTCCAACGTGATCTGAAAGACTTCAGTGACAATCAGATATTCAATTTCCAAAGAGACAGACAATCTGAGGCATCATCTTCGGACATCGACACTTCCGATACGGAAAGGTCGGACACCACGTTAGGGGGTATACAACAATTCAGAGGATCTTTCCCCAGACAGAGATGGCAAAATGCAAGAGGAAGATCTGCGAGAAATGGCAAAAGGGGACGAGGGACTCAAAGGGGGGGGTTTCCAGATGGGACAAACCATCCTCTCCCCCTCTTTACCCTTATCTACATCTTCCTCTTTTTTGGAACAAGGTGCGAGGACAGGATACCATCTCAGGACCCGGTTCAATTAACCAGGGGACAAATTATAAACCTGTCTTCGCACGTTCTAAATAGGGAGGAATTGGATGTACTAGCAAGGGGCCTCAACTTTGTACCCACCAATAAGTTCAACTGCTTCGAATAGGTAAAAGATCTCAACTTGTTTTGCAGAAAACTAAAATGGAAAAAGTTTTTTAAGCAACATAATCGCGACGACTGTCTTAGACAGGGTTTAGCTGAGGAGGACAAGGAGACCTATCTGGCCCTTCTAGACCTCCTAAGTGAAAATGAGAACATGAGGGAGGATGGTAGAGGGCCCTTCATCACCCTCAAAAATAAAAGTGAAAGAATGCTACCTCCTGGGGATACTGGGAATATTGATATTTTTTTGTCACTTGTTGAAAGAGATCTAAAAAGAGTTAGACATTTTGAATTTGGGACACAGGACAACCTGTCAGAGACTGAAAGGAGAGCTTTAGAGGCACTTAGGAAGAGCGATCAGTTGATCATAAAACCCTCTGATAAAGGGGGTAATCTTGTGATTATGGATCATTGCGAATACCGTAGGATGTGCACAGATATCTTACTTGACACATCCACATATGAGGTCTTGACAGTGGACCCACTGAATGCTTTCAAAGAGGAACTTAAAGGACTCCTTGAAGAGGGCCTGGTGGCTAAGCTCATCTCCAAAACTGAATATGAGTTCATGTTGCCTAAATTTCCGGTGGGGGAGACTTTCTATGCACTACCGAAGGTACATAAGGGATTGGTTCCCTTGAGAGGGAGACCAATTGTGTCGGGGGTTAATTCCCTTACACAGAACTGTGGCCTCTATATAGAGGAAATCCTTCACCCGTTTGTGGTCTATTTACCTTCTTACCTTAGGGACACATCAGATTTATTACTCAAATTGGATGGGATCGAATTTGAGGAAGAATCTTGGCTGGCATCGATTGACATAGAAGCCTTATACAGTACAGTCATGGCCAAAAGTTTTGAGAATGACACAAATATTATATTTTCACATGATCTGCTGCTCTGGTTTTTATGTGTGTGTTTGACAGATGTTTTTATCACAGACAGAAATATAATTGCAAACATATGAGTAACAAAAGCTTATATTGACAGTTAGAATGAGTTAATGCAGCAAGTCAATATTTGTAGTGTTGGCCCTTCTTCTTCAGGACCTCTGCAATTCTCCTTGGCATGCTCTCAATCAACTTCTGGACCAAATCCTGACTGATAGCAGTCCATTCTTGCACAATCAATGCTTTCATTTTGTCAGAATTTTTAGGTTTTTGTTTGTCCACCCGTCTTTTGATGATTGACCACAAGTTCTCAATGGGATTAAGATCTGGGGAGTTTCCAGGCCATGGACCCAAAATCTCTATGTTTTGTTCCCTGAGCCATTTAGTTATCACCTTTGCTTTATGGCAAGGTGCTCCATCATGCTGGAAAAGGCATTGTTGATCGCCAAACTGCTCTTGGAGAGTTGGGAGAAGTTGCTCTTGCAGGACATTCTGGTACCATTCTTTATTCATGGCTGTGTTTTTAGGCAAGACTGTGAGAGAGCCGATTCCCTTAGCTGAGAAGCAACCCCACACATGAATGGTTTCAGGATGCTTAACAGTTGGCATGAGACAAGACTGGTGGTAGCGCTCACCTTGTCTTCTCCGAATGAGGCATTTCCTGATGTCCCAAACAATCGAAAAGGGGATTCATCAGAGAAAATAACTTTACCCCAGTCCTCAGCAGTCCACTGCCTGTACCTTTTGCAGAATATCAGTCTGTCCATGATGTTTTTTCTGGAGAGAAGTGGCTTCTTTGCTGCCCTCCTTGAGACCAGGCCTTGCTCCAAGAGTCTCCGCCTCACAGTGCGTGCAGATGCACTCACACCTGCCTGCTGCCATTCCTGAGCAAGCTCTGCACTGCTGGTAGCCCGATCCCGCAGCTGAAACACTTTTAAGAGAAGGTCCTGGCGCTTGCTGGTCTTTCTTGGGCGCCCTGGAGCCTTTTTGGCAACAATGGAACCTTTCTCCTTGAAGTTCTTGATGATGCGATAGGTTGTTGACTGAGGTGCAATCTTTCTAGCTGCGATACTCTTCCCTGTTAGGCCATTTTTGTGTATTGCAATGATGACTGCACGTGTTTCTTTAGAGATAACCATGGTTAACAGAAGAGAAACAATGATGCCAAGCACCAGCCTCCTTTTAAAGTGTCCAGTGGTGTCATTCCTACTTAATCATGACAGATTGATCTCCAGCCATGTCCTCATCAACACCCACACCTGTGTTAATGGAGAAATCACTGAAAAGAGGTTAGCTGGTCCTTTTAAGGCAGGGCTGCAATGATGTTGAAATGTGTTTTGGGGGATAAAGTTCATTTTCTAGCCAAATATTGACTTTGCAAGTAATTGCTGTTAAGCTGATCACTCTTTATAACATTCTGGAGTATATGCAAATTGCCATTAGAAAAAGTGAAGCAGTAGACTTTGTAAAAATTAATATTTGTGTCATTCTCAAAACTTTTGGCCATGACTGTAGTATACCGCATCGTCGGGGATTAAAGGTGTTGAGCATTTTTTTGCAACAAAGATCTGTGGCGTGTGGGGGACATAACAGTTTTGTGACATCACTCCTGGATTTTACTCTAACCCATAATGAATTCACTTTTGACGGTAAACACTACCACCAGCTAAGGGGCACTGTGATGGGGAGCCCCTGTGCCCCATCCTATGCTAATTTGTTCCTGGGCTGGTGGGAGGAGTCTGTTGTGTTTGGCGATAATGAGGCTTGGTGGCAAGAAAAAATATCGATGTGGTATAGATACATCGACGATGTGTTTACAGTTTGGACGGGTACAAAGGAGAACTTTGAGGAGTTTGTGAAGGAACTTAATCAAAATGACCTGAATCTTAGGTTTACTTTTGAAATCCACAGTAAGGAATTATCTTTCTTAGACATCAGGATTAGAAAAGAGACACAAGGGAGAATTTCCACCACGATATACCGGAAACCCACGAGCACGAACAGCTTGCTACACTGGCAGAGCCACCATCCCATCCCGCTTAAGAGAGGGATCCCAAAGGGTCAGTTCCTGAGACTTAGAAGGAATTGCTCTAGGAATGATTCCTTCTTTAATCAATCAAGGGATATGCATAGAAGGTTCAGGGAGAAGGGGTATCCTGTGCATGTTATTGATACAGCATTTGATCATGCTAGGAAGGCAGATAGACATCAGCTCTTACAGAAACGAGCTAATACGGACACTTCGGAGATCACCAGGGTGATTGGCACTTTTGACTCTGGGCACCAGGAAGTGAGACAAATTCTTACCAAACATTGGGATATCCTTAGAATGGACCCGGACCTCAGGGAACTGGTAGGCACACCACCAAATATCACGTTTAGGAAGGGTAAGTCCGTTAGAGACTTGCTGGTACATAGCCAGTATAAGAGACCGGTGAGAGAGGGTACGTGGCTTGACAGGAAACCTATCGGTTTCTTCAAATGTGAAAATTGTAGCCTATGCAGATGGATGTCACCAGCCAAATCCTTCCGTAGTGCGTCTACAGGCAGGAGATTTTTTGTGAGGGATTTTTCCAACTGTAGGACCACGGCTGTGGTCTATAAGGGGACATGTTTGTGCCCAAAGGATTATGTAGGAAAGACAAAAAGAGAACTCAGGAGGAGAGTGGGTGAATATGTGGGCGATATCCGGAATAACAAAGATACCCCCTTGGCGAGACATATGAATACCCACCATAATGGAAATTTGGGGGATATCAACTTCATGATTGTCGAAGTGGTACACAATAATCCCAGGGGAGGTGATATTGATAAAAATATCCTGAAACGGGAATGTGAATGGATATTCAGATTGGAGTCCCTGAAACCACATGGCCTGAATTAGCAGAATTCATTTGCCTGCTTGTTACAGCCATCACTCAGTTTGATGACCCTGTGACGAAGCGGCGCTAAACAATCTATGTTTTTGGATCTCCCCTGAGAATGGGAGCCACATAGATATCTATGGTATATCTCTTCTATCTGTGTTACTCCATTGTGTACATATCTTGCGACACCGATCAGGGGCCCTGTATATCTTCTAATATAGATTTTTTTCTAACCCAGGCAAATAAGAGGTTCTTGCATAGGAGATACACACAGACTACAAAATTGGCATATATATACCGTGGAATGGTTTTTTGTGCCATGAGTATGCCCGTAGATTATGAGTCCCCGTTTTATAGCCGGTACAATATGAGATTTATGAGCAGATAGAGGGGGCGGTATGTGCGATATGACCGTTGATGACACGGTGTGACGCTCCAAGAATGGGCGTGGATATACGC
>VIAB01032810.1:4478-16805 GCA_009801035.1 Oophaga pumilio | reverse complement strand
AGATCAGAAGATTGGACACATGAGCGACGATGTGAATATATATTTTTTCTTTGATTAAGTAGTACAGTCAGTTATGAATATATTATGTCACTGGCAGCAAATCTAAGCAAGCAGATAACAAAACACAAACATAAGCTTCCTAGGTAAGAAACAACACATGACATGGACTGTGACTGTTACGAGTCAGCACTAGTGATGAGTGAACTCGAACTGTAAAGTCATTGTCTGGTGCTGAATTCTAAACACAGGCTTCTCCAAGATGTCTGTTTTAGTGTTCGGCATTCAGATGCGCAGAGAGAAATTCTGTGGGAGTACTCTACTTCCTTTGGCAGACCCCTAGCCCTCACTATGACCATTTTACAGCACCAAAGCTCAGGTTCCCATTGACTTCTATGATGTTCAGGTTAAAGTTCAGGTAGAGTTTTGGTATCCTAACTGAACTTTGGGCTAAAGTTAGGTCAAACCCAACAAACCCAAACATCAACAAGACTGCTAATCCCTAGTCAGCACACAATACAGGTTATATAGTAAAACCAGCCAAAGTACTTTTCCCCTTCTCCTTGAGTCTCTGTAAAAGTATCTTGCTTTCAAGGATAAAAGTTTTCAAGGTGGTTTGCTAAAAGTAGTTAATCATTACAGCAAAGATTAATGTATAATTTGGCCCATTTGGTCATGATGCTATATCAGATTAATTATAAATTTTTACCCAATTTATAAGGATTGTCTGATTTGGAAAATCTATTTACTGAATTACCTATTAAGAATACTTATAGAAATATTACATTTTGAAATTAAGAATAAAAGTAAACAGAAGATAATCTCGCTCTCATTGTTTGACAGTCTGTACTTTATTTGTTGCCATGTTGATATTTTCCACTTTTGGATGTGGAAGAATTAAGGGATGGGGTAATGGGGTAGCAATCTTTTTTTTATTGCAGACAGTTTAAAGGGGGGAGGCTCCTGCTGAAGTCAGTTTTCTTACAGTCAGATATAGGATAGTGAGCAGCGCATGAAAGGACGTGGCAAGTCTCCTCTGCAAAGATTTTCTTATTCTATGTTCATTTTTCAGTTTTAGTTGTAATATAAGACAAAAGGAAAGGAAAATAATAAGGAAGGAATTGTTACTTTAAAAACAATGTATTAATTTTCACTACTGACTACAAAAAATGTTTTATGCCAGACAAATCCACACATCTCAAGGAAGTTATTTAATTAAAAGAGTTCTCATGTACAAATTGCATTTTAATCAATAGATCTTGGAATAACAATAATTTCCATAACTAGATGTGTGTAAATAAAATGTTTCTGTGATGAGAAAATCTTATATATGTTGCCTTGCTATGTCCTTTGTAATAGCTGCATCTGACCATGTAAGGACATGACCTGATCGTACAATATCTCCTGGCCAGGGAGGATTATGTAGAGCATGACGTCACAGCTGATACTTTCTGAGAGGTAAAATATTACCTCTAACATTAGCAAGTGTTTCTGCCATGTATCCAGTTCTCTGAGCTCATCATGAATCAAGTCAATGACATATGAGCTCAGTGTCAGCTGTACCTTCTACCTCACTCACTTAATTTATCATGAGCTCAAAGGACAGAAACACATGCTCTTCTGATAAAACAGGCAGGGAAATGTTGTTCCTTACAGAAAGTATCAGCTGTGATGCCCCAATGTCCTGTCTATATACTCTCTTTTACTTCCTCCCCTGCCCAGGAGCTGTGGTATGATCAGGCCATGTTCCTGCATGGTCAGACACAGGCATTACACAGTACACAGAAAGGGCACATTTATAAGTTTATCTCAGCACAGGAACATTTTTGAAACACATTTGATTGTGGAACTTACTATTATTTTAAGATTAGTGATGGGCAAACCCATGGATGTTTGAGTCCGGTGAGTTTGGGTACCAGAACAGGTCCCTGAACACGAACTCAGACTCCATTGAAATAGATGGAGGGCCCGAACATTTGTTGTTTGCCACACTGTCTCTGATCAGTGGTAAGATCTCTACTGCAAGTCAGAATCCTGTCATATGACAGTGTGATCCAGCAGCTGTGACCAGCGGTAAAAAGTTTACCACCAGTCACAGAGGTGTTGGCTGATGTGAGTGCTACTCCCATCAGCCTGTGCCTGCTGTCGCTACCAGTGGGAGTATTTATCAGCTGACACTTGAGCTATACATAGATTTTTTTTAAAAAATGACCTGACGTCTGTTCTATTTTTGATAACCAGCATGGCAAAACTGACCACTGCAGGCTGCAACCCTCCGCTGTCAGCTTTATCAAGGCTGGTTAACAAGAATACAGGGGTCCCCACTCCGTTTTTTTAAATTATTTAAATAAAGGTTAATGTCACCTTTGTATTGTTAGTTTACATTAAGCTCAGGGGATAGTAATGGAGAGGCGTCTATAAGAAGCCTATCCATCACTAACCCCATAGTAATATTGTAAATAAAAAATCCCAGAACAAAGTACTTTCTTTGAAATAAAAATCCACACCCTGCAGCAGACCACTGTGGTTGTCATTGTCGGATTTCTGTGAGCGCCGCCCAGCGGTTGGCGCTCATAGCAAGTGAGAATTTCTGCAACAAGTAACTGCTGCAGCCCTGTTCTGTGTAGCACAAGTGATCAGATGATCGCAGCTTCTAGTTCACAGAGACTATTGAAACTAAAGTGAAAAAAAAATGTTTTTAACAAAATGAACATCAACTCAGCAGACAAAAAAATAAGCCCTACCCAGACCCAGATCATGAAAAATGGGTCTTGGAAAAAGGCGACTTTTTTTTTTTTTTTAAAGAAAATGTGGATTTTTTTCACCATGTAAATAAAAAAGAACCTAGACATGTTTGGTATCTATGAACTCATAATGACTTGGAAAATCATAATGGCAGCTCATTTTTACTATTTAGCGAACACAGTAAAAAAGCAAAGCAAAAAACCACTGTGGAATTGCACTTTTTTTGCTATTTCACCGCACTTTGAATTTTTTTCCCATTTTTAAGTGCACTATATGGCAAAACCAATGGTGTCATTCAAAAGCACAACTCGTCCCACAAAAAATAAGCCCTCAAATAACCATATTGACATAGAAATAAAAAAAAAGTTATGGCTCTGGGAAGAAGGGGAGCAAAAAATGGAAACTCAAAAACAGAAAAACCCAAGGTGGTGAGGGGGTTAAGCACGTCTGAGACATAATTGAACAGCAATTGCAAAGAGATCTGCCAGAAGTGGATCTTGATGATTTGAGTGCCCAAGTGCTTTCAGCATGACAAAGCATGCCTCAGACAACCACTAATGTCCATATTGATAGCAGCTAAGGTATGTAAGTGCGAGGATTTCTTCATGTAATGCTCATACTCGATTGTGCCTAAATCAAGATGCTTTGTACATTTTGTTTCCATGTTTTCTAAATTTACATGTCATTAACATGTCTATCTATCCTGAAAATTAAAAGGTGCCGAGGATGTAAGACAAAAGTGAGCAACGGTAGTGAGCAGTGACTTAAGTATTGGTTGTTTTTTCTCTTTGCTGCATATTACATTTATTATGCTCTGGGATCTCTCCAGACCTCAGAGTATAATAAAGGATATTCATTTCATGGAGAATGAATTCATTACAAATTGAATTTTTTACTAGAGATCTGCTAATGTAAATATATGTAAATACCATATATACTGTAGAGCAATATTCATTTATAGAAATAAAGTAACTGTGTCTGCCTATTCAAAAATCGACGTTCCATTCATTAAACTATATTTTCTGCATTTGTCAGGGAATTATAAAATACAGCTGAGTATTAATGTTAAAGTTGGTGCAGATCGATTTGCAGGACCCAGACCAGGTATGTATTCTCTGGCCGTTGGACATGAGCCTTGAGAACCACATCCTGCCTCCCGGTATCTGCGGCTGTTCTTAGGATTAGGCAGCCTGGAGAGACGTCACATATGTAGAATTCTACAAATATGATATTGTGCTAGTCCGACTAGTCAAAAGAAGAGCAGTGTACGCTGGCTGGTAAAATGCTGTTCTCAGACTATTGTATTATATAGACAAAATGTGATTATATAATGGAAAATGAGAGAACACTGCCCATTAGTGAATTGACAAACTACAATATATAATCAAAGTGATTCCTTTTACCACAATCTTTAACATTTGCAATAAGTTATTGGGCATTGGTGGACACAGATGGGAGAGTGGAACTGTGCAAAAGCAATATATGGGCCCTTTACAATCCAATACTGATCATAATCCACAATGTTATGGGCTTTGGGAGATGGAAATGTGCCCCTTACTTCTTGGGCCCCCAGTGCCACTGCTTAGGTTGCAGCAATGACATGTCCACCCCTTTTATTGTATATTATCAAAGTTTTTCTCAGACTCATATAATTATGATAAATTACTATTTTCTTGCATATGTTTGGAAAGATTTATCAACTATATCAAGTTTAAAGTCCTAGACAATGCCTTAAAATATAACTATTGTTTCAGGAGAATTTGCTGCAGATTGTGTTTGTCTGCCTGTCACTTCTCCTTCCTCTCCATAGAATCTTACAAGCAGCAGCTGTTATCTCCTTTCTCAAAAATGTGACAATTTATCATCACTGAATACAAATTGAACAAATTTTACCCTTGAATTGAGATTGAAAGATGAATCGGGGATGAAAAAGAAGGCGATTTCTCTAATAAGATGTATTGCAAAGTTGCTTAATGTTATACAGTATGTACTGTTGAGTTTAAAATGACGGTTACTTGTTAAATACAGTTCTATAAATATATTTTATGCTTTAATTCTTTATATTGTAGGTAGCGGTCTGCATAAAATAATATGGATTACACATTGATTTTTGAGGGGAATGTGTTGCAATTTTTTTCAAATCATTTTATTTATTAAAAGACAAAATTAGTAATCTCGTAATTTCACACTCGCTACTGGATGTATTTTTTATTCATATTTCCTGTCCTTTCAGGAAGAGATTACAGTACTTTCCTTATCAGAGACAAGATAATAATAACAGATAACACTTGACCTACAAGGCCATCTATAATCTGTCTCCTCCTTATATCTCTGAACTAATCTCCCGATATCTTCCCTCACGTAATCTCCGGTCCTCCCAAGACCTCCTTCTCTCCTCCACACTTATTCGCTCCTCACCCAACCGCCTCCAAGACTTCTCCCGAATATCCCCCATCCTCTGGAATTCTTTGCCCCAACACGTCCGACTATCAAACACATTCGGATCCTTCAGACGGAACCTGAAAACCCATCTCTTCTGGAAAGCTTACAGCCTGCAATGACCCTGCTGCCTCCTCACCATTACCGGAGATATCGCCTCAACCAACACCGGAACTGCTGCAACCCCCCGATCTACTGTCTCCTGCCTCACAATCCTGTAGAATGTAAGTCCGAAAGGGCAGGGTCCTCTCCCCTCTGTATCAGTCTGTCATTGTTAGTTTGTTTACTGTAAGTGATACCTGTAATTTGTATGTAACCCCTTCTCATGTACAGCACCATGGAATCAATGGTGCTATAGAAATAAATAATAATAATAACACTTCTATACCCACCGATAACCCAGAATCCACCAATCACAACAGGTGATATCACTACTGACCATATTCCATTCGAAGAGAATACCGTATGCACTGGTGGTCTTATTTCAGAACATAAGAGTAGTACTCAGAGCTGGGCATAAAGCCTGTGCTGATTTAATGCCTATGGGGAACGAAGTGTCAGCACCGCTACAAACTACAAAAATTCTCTAGAAGTTAAGTGCCAAGTTTTCTTTTTGCTTACCATATTCGCACTTCCATCACAATGTTTGCACACACTCATTAGATGCTTCAATACAAACAATTGGCACAAATCTGTTCATTGCTGCTAATCTACACTTAGATTTTGCGAAACAGGAAGTTAGAGTAGAAAAAAAGTACAAGTGGCTAGTATGAAAATTGCATGATTTCCAATTAGAATTATTTAATTAAGATTTTCAAATGGAAACCAAATTCCAAAATATTTTGTAAAAATAAATGTAACACAAAACCCTAATTTAAATAATAGGTCATTTTCTGATCACACATTCACTTTTGAAGTTGTATTCAAAGAGAAGTCATTTAGCAAGCTAACTTCAATGTAAACATAGTCTTTGCTTTGGCGCTGGTTAAACATAAACTATAGTATTCTGAAAATAACAAGAATATTTGTGTATGTGATGAACAGTCCAATAATGTGTACAATCTATACAAGCAACAATGGGAAAGAGGCAAGGAACTAAGAATAATTACTGAAATCTTCCAACCTTGAGCTACGTGCATCGCTTTCCAAACTCCCTGATGAGCTGAGATATAGCTGAATGGAAGATATTAGAATCACACTTATCTTCATTAGTGTCCCTCCACTGCCTCAGACATAAAAGGAAATTCTATATTTTGCACATTTGCTTTTAATATGCAGTTACTAAAATAACCGATCTATGTTGCACATCTCAAAGAAATATCCCAGAATTTTGCAGGATTGCTTCAGGTATGTGTGAGACAAGAAGTTGACCTTTGTGGACATTGTATTACTAAGCGTGAACTGATCCTAAATTTACTGTTTGTAAAAAGTGTCCTCCATTACAACACTGCCAACCAATCTCTTGTTTTCTCATTTATGGAATATAATATTCCCTCTACTTGACTACAGGGAAAAATCACATCTGACATGGTGACACCTCATCAAGCGGACAGCACTTAATGTGCCAGGAATCAATAAGGTGGCCTGCTTAGGACATTATATGTGTCAGTGAGAAAACCTTCTTCAAAGTACGTTAAATGCCATGTCATACGACATTGCTACTGCACAATTTGTTTCCACAATAAATAACAGGTGAGCGGCTACTAGATCAACAAAGCTCACTTGATTGCCGCTGAGCCCTCATTTGAAGAAAAGATTATTCAAATGGTTCAGTAAATGTGTTCTACCATCACAGCTTGGGGTTTGTCAGAATACTTACTCCTAATACAGTAGAAATGAATGGGGGAGCTTTGCACATGTGACCACACAACGCAAGAAGGGGTCCAATCTCTGTAGATGTGGTTTCAAGCAGTGAAGCATGCAGCTATCAGACATTTATGGCATATCCTGTCGATACACCATAGATATTCTAGAGTGGCAACCACTTTTAAGTATGGTACATTTTTCCTACATTCTTTTTTGGGACATCTGTTTTCCTTCACTTTTAATTAGATCAAAGAAGAAAAAGATGGCTACTTCAAGCAAAAGAGGACAACAATTTCTTCAGTATTGTGGAGTCGGAGTCGTAGAGTTGGAGTCAGTGTCCATTTTGGTGGAGTCTGAGTCAGTCAGTATAAAATGGACTGACTTCAACACCTAAAATATATAATAAATTGGGTACAGTAGTTCAATGCAAATAGAGAAAGGAGAACAGAAAATCCTCACCATGCAATGAGTCGCATGGCTGCTCTCATTAGGTATGGATGGATCTAGTAACTGTTGACCACCGGTAATACAGGCATTTTATTTTCTTTTGTGATGCTAATCCTTTTTTCCTTATACAGTAGTTCAGTGTAGGATGTGCTGAATATTTTTTATAAGATTTTGGGAAAGTTATGAAATGTCCTGTAAATGTCTGTTCTATTCCTGACCTAAGGATCTAGGCATTTGGTTGAGATTAATCTGTGCTGCACTTCATGTACATGCCCAGTACTTCATGTACATGCTCAGTAATGAAGCTCCTCCTCTACACATCATATCATGTTCATCACATGTGCCATGTTGTGCACATGCTGCAGCGGGTAATAAACATCTAATAAAAGGGACATGCTGGAACTCTGATTGGCAAGGTGAGAAAATTGGTTATTGCTGCTAGGACCCATAAAATTGATTCTTTCTTGAGGAGACATACTGGGAAAGGGGCAACTGTAGATCAAGTCACTATGTGGGGCAGCACCTATTTAATAATTGAGCGATTGCTTGAGCTGAAACTTTTTGGTAGATATGGTAAACTCAAATGTAACACTAAACAAAGGTCAATGGACACAGGTGGCTGAATTGAAGGAATTGATTCATCACCCATTTACAGTGACTAAATAATTAGAAGCTAAGGATTTAACTCCTGGCATTTTCATGACAGAGTAGAAGAACTTGTTGTTTTGTCTTTCCCAAAGAGGAGTTTTAATCGCAGATGGCATTGCTGCTTCAATGAAATGGAGAGACACTGTTATTAGAAAACAAAACTTTTCTGACAGCTTTATGTGGACCCGTCATCGTATATTTCTGGATGATCAACAGCTTGCTAAAGGAAAAGAAGCTCTGACAAAGTTAGCAGTTAGGATGAGTGGGCTACAGAACTTACACATAAGCCATGTATAAGGGAGTTGGAGTCAGTCGGGATTCAAGTCATTTAAATTGAGGAGGTGAAGTAGTAAGTTGTCATCGTCGTCAGGGAAATTGAGAAGTCGGAGTCAGAGGTTTAGCTTACTGACTCCACAGTCCTAGATTTCTTAAGAAAATATTCCTTGGTTTTAGGAATCTTAAAGAAGTACTATAACTTTTCTTGGCTAAACAATGTTTATATGTGTATGCACTGCAGTATCAGTGTGTTAATATACTCACCTTCCACCATCTCCCCAAGTATCCAGCATCATTCCATGACTTTTCACAGTGGCATGTACACTTCATACTCTTCAGTTCACTCAACACTCTATTTGTGATCCTATATCCTCTTTTACAATATATGTCTATGGAGCCTCTTTCTGACACTCCATAGAGTTACAATATAATAGCTACTCCCAGATCATGCAGAGCACAATGTGACCCAGATAGTCTGAAAAGTGGTGACATCACTTAGAAGAGGAAGAGAACAATGCTGAATTTCAAAAAAGATGGCAGTAGTTGAGTATAATAAAATACTGACAGTACACTACATACACTTATACACATATTTATGCAAAAAAATTCATGGGAGGGCTTGATTATGGAATTTTAAATATTTGTTGCATGCACTCAATCCTTTAGACTAGGGGTCCAAGGTTCCCCAGTATATTACTTAGAAGAGATGTTATTTATTTTATATATAATGTACTTTCCAAATTACCATAATTTTACTTAGTAAGCAAGAAGTTAGAAGGAGATTTATAATTGATCAGAATTTGTTGCCTATGGAAGAGAAAAGGTAAAAGGTGTTAGCCAGCCTTTGAAATTGATTACTTATCATCTGGATCAGCTACCAATATCGGTTTATTTATGATCTGACTATCAGCACCTCTTCCAATCAACTGTTCTAAGAGGCTTTGGCTTTAATGCTTGTTCTTACTCACCTTGTCTTAATCGTCCAACTTGCGATGTTCTCCAGCACTAAAAGGGAAGCACTTAAAACATAGCCTTTAATTCTATAGGATTAAAAAATTTGGAAAACATGCACATGTTAAAAAGAAGCCATAAAGCTTAAAGTTTTGGTTGAAACCCAAAACATGTTAATTTTTTTTTTAATATGTGATTAAAAGCTTAGTTTTAGCTATTTCCTTTTGGTGCTGGAGAACATCGCCTTTTGGACAATTGAGAGCAATTTGACCTGAAAGCTGGACAAGTCCATACTCCGAAACCATGCCCGAACCAACGGCTTTCTACCTTGGAAGTCTCCTGGGATACTTATCTCTAAGACTAGGTTCACATTTGCGGTTAAGTCCACAGCGTATCGTCCGCAAACGCATGCAAAAACGCATGCAAACGCATGCTAATGCAGCATTTTTTATCCGTATCAGCTTACGCATAACGGCAAAAAAAAACGCTAAGTTTGCATGCGTTTGCGCTTTTTATGCACATGCATTCTATAGGAAAAAGATTTTCCAGGAGAATTTCCTTGACACAAGCCACGCCCAATGACATGTCTCATGGAAATTCTGTATACAGCAAACGCAAGCGAATGCATGTCCTTGCGTACCTACACGTTCCCATAGACTGTAATGCGTTGTTTTGACGCACTCCATCAGCAAGCGTCCACATGCATATGGCTGTGGAAATTTGACGCCTCCAAAATTGCAACATGGTGCATCACCTGCGCTCCGCCGCACACAGCGAAACGACGCATGCGTAAGCAAACGCAGAAGAACGCATGCAAATGCATGTACCTATGTCCACAATGTAAAAGATATGAAAACACGACGCATGCGGATGTATGCGTCAGAAACGCAGCGGACACAACCGCAAATGTGAAATCAGCCTAACACATGTGGTGAGCTGAATTGACAATATTTCTAATTCCTCTTACTCACCTGTGCCAGTATTTGTGGTAGTCATTCAGGTTAAGAAGCTATCAATATATGCTAAAATTACATCACAGTCAACTACAAATCAAGCTACAGGCTGATGTAAACATGGAAGGGACTGCGGCACTTGCACAAATGCTGTATGCTCCTTCCCACAACTTTTTGGAGGTTGTGTGATAATTTGACACACTTATCTAATATTCAAGGTTTATCCTAAGACCACTTTCACAAGTTGTATGTAGACAGTTATTTACATCAGTAATTGTAAGCCAAAATCAGAGGAAAAGTATAATAGAAACAGGTCACCACTTCTGTATTTATGCAAAAAATCTGAGAGGGCACCACAAATGCAGGGATACACCAGAGGTCCATATAATACATAACGTGATATAGGAAGAAAAAGCTATGGACCAAAAACACTGGGATCACCTCAATATAAACGATTTTATTGGATACAAACAAACATAACATTAAAAACATTTAAAAGTCAGAAACATGACAATATAACCCTATTAGCCCTTAATAAGCTCCCCCACACAATAAACCACCTATATATAGCAATAATACAAATGGAAATATACAAAAAACACTCTGTGCAAAATACTACAAAATCTCAACAATATAAAGTTCCAATAAGTTAGTGAACACAATCAAGCACAGCAAAATACTGGTTTAGATTGGAAAACAAGAAAAATGACCATGGTTGAGGGAGGTTGTAGAGAGGCCCGACGCATGTCGCTACCGCAAGGTAGCTTCGTCAGGGGCATTTTCATTTTTGAGCGTAGAGCCTTATTAAGGGCTAATAGGGTTATATTGTCATGTTTCTGACTTTTAAATGTTTTTAATATGTTATGTTTGTTTGTATCCAATAAAATTGTTTATATTGAGGTGATCCCAGTGTTTTTGGTCCATAGCTTTTTCTTCCTATATCACTTCTGTATTTATCACACTCTCCTGGTCTTGGCTTAAAAATACTGAGGTAAAATACTGACCAAAATGCTGAACATGTGAATGTGGCCTAAAGGTAAATCATAACTGTATAAACTCCTTTAAAGATATTCTGACTGACATATACTGCATATCATTTGAAGTGTTCAGTTGCTCCTTGCTGTTTCCTCAGCAACAAAAGTATATCAGTTTAGACCAGTTGTCCCCAACCTTTTTTTGCACCAGTGACCGGCTTCAAGCAAGACCATTCTTCTAAGGCCTGGCAGGGCGAGGATGGAGGTGGGGCAGGGCTTTGGTCATATGGGGCGGGGCCATGGACCGAGTTGTAGTTTAGTATTGCATACTTATCATTTAATTATAACATTTATAATGTGAATGTGACTCTACTCACCATAGGTTTCACTCATTTTACAAGGGTTTGAGGCGGAGGAGTAGTGGACCCCTAACGCTGAAAGATGGCTACTACTACTGATGACAGTCACTGCTGAAGATGATTGGAACTTACAAGGAAATGGAGCATTGAGCACTTAGAAAAAATTTTACTGGAGTACTGCACATGCTGATTGTTTTTTACTCATGGTGTAAGAAAATTTGACAAATATTCAAAAGGTGTACCACACATATAATCCCCCATGTATAACAAGATGGTCCCACACATATAATCCCCCATGTATAGCAAGATGGTCCCACACATATAATCCCACATATATAGCAAGATGGTCCCACACATATAATCCCCCATGTATCAAAAGATGGTCCAACACATATAAGCCCCCATGTATAGTATGATAGTTCCACACTTATGATCTCCCTCATGTATGGCCCCACAAAGTACTGATTGATATATATATATCGTATATACTCGAGTATAAGCCGACCCGAATATAAGCCGAGGCACCTAATTTTGCCACGGAAAACTGGGCAAGCATATTGACTCGAGTATAAGCCAGGTATGCATTGTCCCTTCATTCCTATCCTGGTATGTGTGGTTCGCCCCATCCCGTCCAGTTCTGTGTGGCTCCCCCTGTTGCATGCATAGCTCCCCCGGTCCCATTTTGTGTGCATAGCTCAGCTCACCCCCTCCCATCCTTGTATGCATGGCTCC
>VIAB01032804.1:0-10133 GCA_009801035.1 Oophaga pumilio | reverse complement strand
AACCCTCGGTTAAGCTTCCTGACACGTTTTCTGGCGAAAAAGATGAATTTCGTACATTCAGGGAGAGTTGTAAATTATTGTTTTCACTCAGACCTCGATCATCGGGGAATGAGAATCAGCGGGTGGGGATTATAATCTCCTTACTCAGGAAGGGTCCCCAATCTTGAGCTTTCTTGCTTCCCCCCCACTGCCCCTGAATGGATGTTGGTGGATAGGTTTTTTGAAGCCCTAGTACTTATCTATGATGAATCGGACCGTGTTAGGGCGGCAGAGGACACTATCATGCGTCTTGTTCAGGGGAAGCGCTCAGCTGAATGGTATAGCTCCGAGTTCCGTCGATGGTCCACTGAGGTGTCCTGGGATGACTCTGCACTGAGATGTCAGTTCAGGAGAGGACTGTCGGATCACCTGGAGGACACTCTGGCTCTCCATTCACCACGCAGCTCATTAGAGGAGGCTATAACTCAGGCTATCCAAATGGATCGGAGGCTGCAGGAGAGGTGTTACCCAGCGAGAGGTTCCGTTGCTCCCTACAAATCCTGTTGTTTTGCCACCGTCTGAACCTATAGAGGTGGGGGCCTTCAACCTCAAGGAGAAGGAGAGGAGAAGGCGACGTGAAGGAAAGCTGTGTTTTTAGTGTTGAGATCCCGGACATTGGAAAAAGGACTGTCCCTCCTGCCCATTGACAAACAAGCGGCTGAGTCTGGGTGATTGTCGAGGAGGTCACCCAGACTCTCGGGTACCTTTTTCCTCATTCTCTAAAGTATTGTTGGAAGTGGAACTTAGTTGTGGGAGTTGCTTCATGCCCACTTCTGCTTTCGTGGACTGCTGGTCACCTATGAACTTTATTGACTCTAACTTGGTGACCAAGTGTAAGTTAAGGACAGTTAGGCTGGAGACTTCTATTCATATTGTTGCCATTGACAAAACACCGCTGGCTAAGAATGTCACTAAGTTTGTCTCAGAGAAGGTTCTCCTTAAAGTGGGTTCCTTGCACCAGGAACGTATTTCATGTTTTGTGCTGGACAATCTGCCGGCGGGATTGGTGTTGGGGTTCCCCTGGTTACTTCTACAAAAACCAGTCATTGACTGGGAAGCTCAGAACATTGTGAACTGGGGTCCCAATTGTTCTAAGAAATGTCATTTCTGTATCTGTGTCATCCATCAGTCTGGAGGTTATTCTGGACTACCTGAAGGACTTTAAGGATGTGTTCTCCGAAAAGGAAGCTGAGGTTCTACCACCACACCGCCCATTCGATTGTGCGGTTGATCTTGTTCCTGGTGCCAAATTGCCCAAGGCCCATCTATACAATCTCTCCGGCCCTGAGCGGGCTGCTATGAAGGAGTATATCTCTGATAGCCTTTGTAAAGGGCTCATTCAGCCATCTGTTTCCCTCGTGGCGGTGGGGTTCTTTTTTGTTAAGAAAAAAGATGATGGTTTAAGTACATGTCTAGATTTTCGAGAGTTGAATAAAATCTATGTAAGGAACACTTATCCTCTCCCACTTATACCTGATTTGTACAATCATTTGGCGGGGGATAAGTGGTTCTCTAAGTTGGACCTCAGGGGAGCATATACTCTCATCCGTATGTGGGAGAGGGATGAGTGGAAAACTGCATTTCTCACCTCTGAGGGGTTGTTTAAAAACTTGGTTATGCCCTTTGGCCTGACTAACGCGCCAGCAGTATTCCAGAATTTCATTAATCATGTCTTCTCAGATTTTATTGGGCGCTTCATGGTAGTTTATTTGGATGATATCCTTATATATCCTTCTGATAAACAGTCATATGGGTCACCTCCGTGCTGTTCTCCAGAGTCTCAGAGAGAACTCACTCTTTGCTAAACTGGAGAAGTGTTCATTTCATTTTTTGCTCCCGAATTATCCTTTCTAGGGGTCATTTTGTCTGCTGAGGGGTTTTGTATGGACCCTAGAAAGGTACAGGCTTTTGTGGATTGGGTGCAACCCAGAGATCTCAATCTTCTTCAGCGCTAAAACCTCCCATAACCGGCCGGCCAGGGAATTGGTGCCACTGCCAATTCCAGATAGACCGTGGACTCGGCTGTCCATGGATTTTATCTCCAATCTCCCCCCTCTAATGGCAAAACCATGATCTGGGTAGTGGTTGATAGGTTCAGTAAATAGGTGCATTTTGTTCCATTGACAGGTCTTCCTAATGCTGAGACTGTATCAAAACTATTCATTGAGCATGTGGTCCGATTGCATGGTGCGCCTGTCAGTGTGTCTGATAGAGGGGAGCAATTTGTGTCGAAATTCTGGAGGGCTTTTTGTAAAAGGCTGGATATCAGTCTGACCTTTCTTCGGCCTATCATCCCAAGATCAACGGTCAGACTGAAAGAAGCAATCAGTCTTTGGAGCAGATATTGCGATGTCTTGCCATGTCTAGACAGGGTGATTGGTCAGCATGGTGGCTCAGTGGATAGCATTGCAGCGCTGGAGTCCTGGGTTCGAGTCCCACCAAGGACAACATCTGCAAGGAGTTTGTATGTTCTCCCCGTGTTTGCGTGGGTTTCCTCTGGGTACTCCGGTTTCCTCCCACACTCCAAAAACATACTGATAGGGAATCTAGAACTGTAAATCGCTGCGGAATATGTTAGCGCTATATAAAAATAAAGATTATTATTATTATTGGTGCTCTTCGGTACCCATAGCAGAATTCGCTTTCAACAATCGTGTCAATCAATCAACTCTTACTTCCCCATTCTATTGCCACTATGGGTTTCACCCTCACTTTGGTGAGTTTTCCTGGCTGGATTTGGGGTGTACAGGGGTGTATTCAGCCTTTCAGTGTCTGGGGGAGGTCTGGAGGGAGGTTCAGAGAAACATTGGGGAGGCTCAGGTAAAGTACAAATTTTTTGTGGACATACGACGTTCGGTGGGGCAGGCATTCCAGGTGGGGGATAAGGTATGGTTATCCACAAAGAATATAAGGTTGAGGATTCCTTCGGCTAAGTTGGGTCCAAAGTTTATTGGTCCTTATGAAATTTTAGAGGTGATTAATCCGGTGGCCTTTCACCTGCGCCTGCCTCCATCGTTGCGAATCTGCAATGTGTTCCATAAGGCGCTTCTGAAGCCGTTGGTTTCTTCAGGTGAATCTTCCTATCGTGGTAGATGGCAAGATCGAGTATGAGGTGGAACGGGTTGTGGATTCTTGGATGCTCCGCCATTCTCTTCAGTATTTGGTCCATTGGAAGGGTTACGGTCCTGAGGAGCGGTCATGAATGCTGGAGCGTTTGGTCCATGTGGATCGGTTGGTCCGGGCCTTTCATTCTCGCTATCCAGGTAAACCTGGGGGTTCGGTGGCCCCCCATTGAGCAAGGGGTACTGTCATGATCCAGGCCGGGGTTTGTTTCATGTTATTCTCTCCCCGGTCTGGTCATCCAAGGGTTAAATTTCCACTGCTTCGTTTTGGGTTCTGTGGGGCTATTTAAGTCTGCTGTGGCCTGCTGACCAATGTCAGTGATAGTTCATGCTTCCAGGCTAGAGCAGCTGACCCCTTGATACCGTGTTTTGTCCTCTGCCCGTTTACTCTGTTCCCGTGACTTCCCTTTCCTGACACCCCGCATGTCTTAGTGTTCGCTCCTTGTGCTTGGACCCTTGGTATGTGACCCGGCTTGTCTTCTGACCTGTTTTACTATCTGTCGTCTCGGTTATTTCTGCTTCCGTCTGGCTCTGACTTTTGGCTTGTATTTGACTACGTGTATTGCTGTGACCTCTGGTACTTCTGGTCCTGACTGTTTCTGACTCGGCTCATCTGGCCACTCTTTCACCACTGGGTGGCACTTGTGCTGCTGCTCAGTAGTGTTTCGCTGTATGTGCAACCACTCTTCCCTCACCAGCATCCCCTGGTGGAGGTTGCGCTATACTGCACTGCAGCAGCAATACACTCACTCTGCTCAGTATAAGGTGCAGTTGTCAGTCAAGGATTAGATACATTTGAACTCATGAACTGTCTTTTTATCTGGACTCAAAATGAATATTTTATAATATTATCCTGTATCCATTGAAGTGTCTGATCAACGCGAAACGTCCGTCATCCTCCGCTGCACCTGCTCCTCCGCATCCATGTACTACTTGCAATAATAAAGGATTGTTTTACATCATCATGGAGTTCCACCTATTTTTCCTCTTTGGCTTGGACTTTGCACGACGCTGATCGTTTCAGGTGTTTTACCCTGGATTTTTGCAAGCCTCACACTGTTTGTCCACTGAGTAAGCTTGAAAAGGTATGTTACAAATTGTTTGGTGCTGGTTTTCCTTATTTTCCACATTTGCTCATTTTAATGTTAAGATTATACAGCCATGCTGAAGTAAATTTTCAAAATAAGTACAGCAGTCACATCTGGTCTAAGAGGTCTCTTTAATAATGAGTATCGTTTGTATTGTGTCATTTTGTGACAGATTAGGTTTAAGGGGTTAATTTTGCTTTATTTTTCATTGTTTTTACATGACCTTGCTAACAATAATATTGCAGAAATATGTGTTAGGGATTAAAACGGTAAATTCCAGATGTCATCTCACAGAATGTGACAACAGATTTAGATTGCGCATAACATTGAATTAAGACATAATAGTTGACACAATCTGTCCAGGGAACACATGCAGCCCCAAGCACAGGACGTCATCAGCTTTAAATGGAACTTCTCCTCTCGCAACTACAGTTATTTCATAACAGACAGGTGCAAATCCACCGCCAGATTTTCCAAATAAGTGTAAGGGTTTTGTTCATGTCACGATATAGCCTGATGCACATAATGTATGCTGCTGTAAAGATATACATTGAAATACTCTGGCAATAGACTTATATTGTAAAAAAAAATGTATACTGTATATTTCTGTGCCATGTCCCTCTGTGTGAAAGCCGCGTACACTGTGCCATCACATACAGTGAAATAACACATTGATGTATCCATGAACCCCATCCAGAGCGCACTCTCAATGTATTTGTCCAACATGCATAAAAAATGAGATATGAACAACACTTTGAAGGAGTTGTCCAGTTACAATATACTCATGATCTATCAATAGGATAGGTGCCAATCAGTGACCACGCGGTGACCCAGCCGGCAGGGGTTCCAACAATTTTGCTCAAATTTACTGTTACTAATTGGCCATAGATGTAGCACGCTGTTCCCATTGGAAGAGAAAGTGAGTAAACCAGCTGAGTGTCCTGGTACCAGCACACAAGGACAGTAGGGATCAGAATGGGAGTCTATGGTTTTTGTTTTTTTTATTGGACCACGTTTGGCCTCTTTTAAAATAAAAAGGATAAGAAGTTGAAAGGAGAGACCTAAATCGTTGAAGATCTAGGGGAATTGAAGGCTAAGCTATCATCTTGAGCTGATTGTCACATTTCTCAAATTAATTCTGACTATTTTTAGTGTGGTAAGGCTCATTATGATGTTAAAAGAGGTCACCGCCATTAGGGAATATAGTAGAAGTAGTGTACGTGATATGCAACAATGGTAGGAGGCATGTGTCAAGGTAACATCCACATGAATGTCAAGATCCAAGGTTTCACAGCAGAATGTTCAGATGGTAACATTGCCTCCTCCGTTGTCATTACCATACATTGACACAGCATATTTGCTATTACGGTGTAAAGCTCACAAATATATACATATTTATCTACTTTCCCTAATTGGGTAAGGGAGCATTCACACTACGCTTTGGCACACGCTCGTTGGTCCCATTGGGGCTTATGTCCGAACCCTCCCGCAAAACAGTGTTTGGGCGTATGATCCAACGGGGCAATGAACCATAATGGTACTGATAGAGAGAACTTGTGCTCTGTTGTGCATAATTTTTGGGCATTTACGCCTACTGGAGGCAGACACCCAGATGCAGTTTACTAGATCTGAGTTCCTGCCTCCAGTAGGCGTATACGCCCGAATATGATGGACGACAGAGCATGCATCCATTCTATCTTCACCATTATAGTCCATGGCCCCGTCAGCACATAAGCTCAAATTCCGCTTTAGGAGGGTTTGGACGCTAGTCCCAAAGGGACCAACGAAAGGGTACCAAAATATTGTGTGAAAGCACTCTGTTTTGCAGATTTTGCCGTGCTTGCTGCTACTTTTCTTATCATAGTTAGCAGGCATCAAGAGTTGAAGGTGAGGAGAAGAATGCATGGCTCCCTGCTAAGTTGTATGACATGAGGGAGCTAGATGTTCTTTGACTGTTCCCACTTAGCAATGCAGAACACTAAGAGAGCAGTTTAAAGATCTTGGGAATGAAGTCCCAGATTATTCTCCTCCCCAAAAGTACAAGCATTGTCAGTTTATCTCACTGTTTGTCAGGCTCTGTTCACATCACATTTGTGTATTTGGTGACTGTACACAATTGAAAAGTGCTGGCAAACACATGTAGCTGTATGACAAGTTACCTGTCAGACAGGTGAGAGAATTAGACTCAATATTTGTGGTTTCCTTTATGGCATTATTTGAGTAAAGGTTTATCCTCCTAGTCAGAGAGATTATACAGGTAGAGCTAATATTAATCTGTACACAGCCAAACATTGAAAAACTGCATTTAGTCCTTAAATGAGCATGCTACCATTATGTGTGTGGGCACCCTTATGATGTCAACTAATCAATCAATAAACCACTACAATTAATAACGTTTGTGATATGGCTCACAACCACAAACAGTTTTACTGGCAATTGTGACTGTTTTGTAATGCAATTTTCTTATACATAGCTTGTACAGATGAAGGACATTGAAACTACGTGCTTCGAAACTGCAAACCGTGCAAATAAAAACCACATCACAAAGCCAAGTAGCAATTTGCAGTCAATGTATGGTTTTGCCATTCAGTTATCAGTCAGCCATCACAAACATGTTCTTATTCAGGCACCTTTAGACCAGACACACCCAGGCTTCATTATTGCTATGCCTGTTATATCCAACATTTCTGTATTCACATGTGACATCATTTTTGTTGATTTTTTTTTTCTTCATACGTGTTTTTATCAAAACATATATCAAAAGACTGACCGGAACTTCCAATCAGAAAACAGGTGTGAACAGGTGTTTAATAAGAGTAGACATCTCCATAGATAACCAACAAATAAAGTTGCACTCTATAGCGCCATAGCATGAAATATATGAAAATTGAATTGCATCACTGCTCTAGAAAATTAGAAAAATTGAGAATACTTAGTGCATAAATTGACCAATTCAGATGTACCCAGCAGCCGGGATAAGGTGATTCTCTTTGCTGGTAACCTGCGTATGAGAATCCTCTCTTGGGCTAAAGCCTATATTTATACAGAAAGAAACCAAAGACAGAATAATAATGATCAAATACCCTGCAGTAAATAAATAAATAGCATAGTGCATAAAAATAATATACAGTATTTAGTTAACATGTTTTTTGATCAAAAAATGTGAAAGCCATCCCACCTCGTCAAGCAACCGTAATTGGGACAGTCCTAACTCTAATAATAAAATACTTATTTTTTGTCAAGTGACATGCATGTGGATAAGGGCTTACAAGGACTGGGCCCAGCTAGTGGAAACACAGTGAAGGGAGACGGTAGGAACCTGCTGTAATTAAAAACGTCTGAAGCTGTGGGGTGGAGTGTTCAGTTAGAGAACCTATGTACATTTATGCTCAAAAGTTTACATACCCCGGCAGAATTTTTGATTTCTTGGCCTTTTTTCAGAGAATATGAGTGTTGACACCAAAACTTTTTCTCCACTCATGGTTAGTGGTTGGGTGAAGCCATTTATTGTCAAACTACTGTGTTTTCTCTTTATAAATCATCATAACAACCCAAAACATCCAAATGACCCTGATCAAAAAGTTCACATGCTCCATTTCTTAATACCATGTATTTCCCCCTCTAACATCAATGACAGCTTGAAGTATTTTGTGGTAGTTGTGGATGAGATTCTTTATTTTCTCAGATGGTAAAGCTGCCCACTCTTCCTTGCAAAAAGCCTCCAGTTCCTGTAAATTCCTGGGCTCTCTAGCATGAACTGCGTGCTTGAGATCTCCCCAGAGTGGCTCAATGATAATAAGGTCAGGAGACTGAGATGGCCACTCCAGAACCTTCACTTTGTTCTGCTGTAGCCAATGACAGGGACGTCATGCGCTGCTTACAAGTAGAGCACAGCTGCCGGAATACTCACCGGGACTGTTCATCGCAGAGAGCAGTGAGTATTCATTGCTCTTCAGTAGCGCACAGTGTCAGCCATAGCCTTCCTGCTGCTGCCGACGGTCACATGTGCCGATACTTAAGAGAAATGAATATTCTGAATATTATGTCTTTTGGTCCGGTGCGTCTTATGGTCTGAAAAATATGGTAATACTCTATGTGCACAGAATGATCAAAATGACGATCATCCTGTGCACATGGAAGTGCAGTCAACCTGTCCAACAGGCTATTTAATGACCGCCAATCGGACTGTGTGTAGCAGATCGGCGATTGCTTAATGGCTTCCATCCACCAGTGTAAATACATTTTTATTCATTCATTTTATAATTTTACTTTAGACAGCTGACTCCACTCCACCGCAGCTGTCTACCCCAACGCATATTGCAAGCCCTAACTGGATTATTGTACCATTTGTGCACAATTTCTCTTTATGACCTTCCATATGAGTAAGGTTTGAAAAAGACCGAAGATAGGGTCGAAACGTTACCTTTGTCTTCTTCATTTGACCTGACTGCGGTGAATTCATTGCACTTTTTTGTGATTGAAATAAATCTATTTCTTTACTAAAGATATGATTTTGTGAGTGCGACTGTTTATCTTTACAATCCTCCAATTTGGCTGAAATAGTCTGGGCAAGCAGTTCGGCAAGCTGGAAAGCCCCCAAGGCAAATGTTTGGATTTGTTTGTGATGTCCGTAAGCAGCTTTGTGGTAGTGTGCTTTGGGGTAGTGTGGTGCCACCTGCAGGTCATTTTTCCTTACTGCAGCTTTATGAAAATTAATGTTTAAACTGTATTTTGTGATTAAATCATGCATGTGTGGTTCGTTTGGCTATTTTCTTGCTGAAGGGGGCAAGTTTACCTTTCAAATAGTGCATCATTTGTGTGTGTGGGTGCAGTATGAACAGAGATATAAAGTAATCACTGAAAAACAGTGTTTAGAAATAATAGAATAGATTTGCAAAAATGTCAACATTTCTGTTTTTTTCAGTCAAGATGGGGAGCAGAGTGTACATTGATGAGAAAAAAATGAACTTTTTTGAATTTACCAAATGGCTGCAATGAAAAAAAGAGTGAAAAATTTAAAGGGGTCTGAATACATTCTGTACCCACTGTACATTATTGTCTCTGCATCTAGGCGCTGAAACACTTTTACTTCTATATTTGTAAATGGACAGGCAAATTAAGTTGAATAATCTACATTAGCTGTGCTTTGAAATACTGCAAATGAAGTCATTACTAATTGATGTAAGTGAATTGTCCAAGCTGTAGTAAAATACATTAATACCTTGTTAATGATGTATGTAAATGTTCTCTCCTGAGGATTGTAGAGGAATGCCTCCAGTGATTGCTTACTATTGATTTAGCTTTTAACATAACAACCAGAACTAGCAAGATAACGGGTTTTGTTGTGCACATTATCTTATTATTATTAATTATTATAGCGTCATTTATTCCATGGCACTTTACATGTGAAAAGGGTATACATAATAGAAAACAAGTACAATAATCTTGAGCAAAACTAGTCACTGACTGGTACAGAAAGAGCCAGGACCCTGCCACAAGGGGTCACAGTCTACAAGGGATGGGTCAGGATACAGTAGGTGAGGGCAGTGCTGGTCATGCAGTGGTATGGTGGAACAAGGGTTTCTGCAGGTTGTACACTTGTTGGGAGAGTTAGGTCTTTAGGTTCCTTTTGAAGGTTTCCACTGTTGGTGAGAGTCTGATTTGTTGAGGTAGAGCGTTTCAGAGAAGGAAGGATGCTCTGGAGAAGTCTTGTATGTGATTGTGGAGTAGATAGGAGAGTAGAGAAGGAGATTTGAGGATCGGAGGTTGCGTGCAGGTAAGTATCGGAGACTAGGTCACAGATGTTTAGAGGAGACTGGTTGTGGATGGCTTTTTATGCCATGGTTAGGTGTTGTGAATGTGTTAGAAATGAATTCTGAGCAGA
>VIAB01032803.1:18199-30330 GCA_009801035.1 Oophaga pumilio | reverse complement strand
ATATTTGTGGCATTCTCAAAACTTTTGGCCATGACTGTACTATAGAAAGTGCTTCTTTTATGAGTTAGACTAATATGATAAATGGGACAATGGAGAGAAAAAATCATTCCTTTTGTGGCAAAAGAAAATATTATTAAGATTTGCTCTATCAATATAAAATATACTAGTGTGTGTCTGTTTAGTTATATTTGCCAAAACATGGCACCAGATTCACCCGGAATCATTGAAAGTAGAGTTGGTGAAAATCAAATCACAGGGCCCTGGTCCAGCGGCCACATGAGTAATCTATGGCCGCTGTATGGTAGCCCTGAGACCTGGCTCGGACCTGACGCATGCCACACTCTTCTTCACAGCCGTCATTGCTGCTGTCTGATCTACATATGACGACGCATCAGGCCACCTTATCAATAGAACAGCTTCGGACAGTGTCGGACTGGGGTGCCAAGGGCCCACCAGTAATATTGACTTTGGGGGGGCCCACTTTTCATATGTACGCAAATATTTGTTCACAAATTTACATATATCTCTATATAATAATAAACTGGGTAGTTTTGTTAGTGAATGAGATGCTGCTTTTTTTCTGTACAGAGTGAATCAAGTGAATTATGACAAGTACTGCCCATACAGAAAGGTTAGGGGTCCAGATCTGCACAGAGGCACACCGGGGATACCTAGATGAGGCAGGCATTATAGGAAATCAAAGCCGGCTGACACCTTCTAGCAGGAACACAGAGGGACCTATTACTTTGTACTTTTGTCCCATTACCGAGCTGTCTCTTCCCATTACAGCACAGTGTATTCCCCGAATGATCTGTCTGAACTACAGCCTAATTCTCCCAGATCCTCCAGTACTTTTACATCCAGCCATTGCTTTCATCATCGGCCATCAGTCACACTTCGGGAGGCAATGCAATTTTATGTTGGTTATGAAGAAAACAAACAAAAGAAGATTTATATTACTATTAGCAGTGCGATCATGAACGCAGGCGGTTATGTCACTACTATGGAGACTTTATTCCAGATTCTAAAAACATGGGGCATAAGTTATCTGCCAGGACACCCTCTCCCTTTGACTATCACAAAATGTTTGATCATGGAATTAGTGAAGGGGATGTCGATCATACACAGGCTTGAAAGTGGCAGATAATGGTAACCACTAAGCCATTTTAACATTTTGCTTAAAGGGAATCAGTCACCAGGTTTTTGCTGCGTAATCTGAGCACATCATAAGAGACCATGAGTCCAGCGATGTATCACTTACTGCGCTGCTTGGTGAAGTTTTGATAAAATCCCTGCTTTAACAGCTGCAGATCTACCAATTCTCTGAATGCTGAGCGCCGTATAACCCTGCCCACACCACTGATTGGCAACTTTCTGTGTACACTGTGCATAGGCAGAAAGTTGGCAATCAGTGATGGAGCGAGGTTGCGCAAAGCAAGACGACTACATGGCACAAGACAACTCGTCCTCTAGTGATAATCTACTGCTGATAAAGCATTTATTTTATGGAAACTACAACATGCAACCCATTAAGGGACACATCGCTGGAATCAGGGTTTCTGCCCCTACATAGTTCTAAGACATTAATAGCTAAAACTTGCTGACAGATTCCCTTTAAGCCTCACTTTACAAACCCCTGTCAAAACCATACATACCATAGAGGAAGTTTATGCTTCTTGGAGAAAGGAAATGCAACTTTTCTTAGTCCCAAAGAGAATCAGATTAAGGTTGCTGGAGACCACTAGACAAACAATTTAGTGAAGAGCTCATCTAGACCCCAATGTAGACTTCATCTAGACCACAACATAGACTTCATCTAATCCCCAAAGTAGACCTCATCTAGACTCCAATGTAGACCTAATCTAGACCCCACTGTAGACCTCATCTAGACCCCACTGTAGACCTCATCTAGATCCCAATGTAGACCTCATCTAGACCCCAATGTAGACCTCATCTAGACTCCAATGTAGACCTCACCTAGATCCCAATGTAGACCTCATCTAGACCCCAATGTAGACCTCATCTAGACCCCAATGTAGACCTCATCTAGACCCAATGTAGACATCTAGACCCCAATGTAGACCTCATCTAGACCCAATGTACACCTCATCTAGACCCCAATGTAGATCTCATCTAGACCCAATGTAGACCTCATCTAGACCCCAATGTAGACCTCATCTAGACCCCAATGTAGACCTCATCTAGACCCCAATGTAGACCTCATCTAGACCCAATGTAGACCTCATCTAGACCCCAATGCAGACCTCATCTAGACCCCAATGTAGACCTCATCCAGACTCAATTTAGACCTCATCTAGACCCCAATGTAGACCTCATCTAGACCCAATGTAAACCTCATCTAGACCCCAATGTGGACCTCATCTAGATCCCAATGTAGACCTCATCTAGACACCAATTTAGACCTCACCTAGACCCCAATATAGACCTCATCTAAGTCAAAACCAGGATTTTGACAATCACAGAAAAAGTATAATATAACACGTGCACCAATTCTTAATTTTTGACCCACTCCTGATTTTGGCTTACAAATACTGATGTACTGATGTGAAACACTGACTGAATACTGATAGTGTGACTGTAGCCTTAATCTCGCTGAACAGGATTGCTGAACAGCTATTAGCAGATCCTTGTTTTCATGAGAGATGGTCATCGTAAGTATGACACGTGCCTATACCCTATTTAAATAAATAGTAATTGTAATGGATAGGACTGTAATGAATAAATGATGGGATACTATAGGGAACATTATAAGAGTCTCCACTTTTTAATTTTGGGCCCTTTGAATTATTGCTACGAGACTTTCGTCATCATTGTTGGCTGTCCTATAATAAAAATGCCATTGAGTTTAATTGATAAATACATACAGTAAATATGTGGTACACATATATGTCTCAGGGTGGTGACGGCAAAGGCTTGTGCCCCTCATTTCTTCCTTATAATCTTGCCAAAATCTGATCTCTTTTGATACTGGGCAGAGAGAACGTGTACCGTATGTTACATCTGTCAGAGGCCACATGCTCAAAAAGGGAACCTTGGACAGACTTAGTGAGAGCCTCTCCGTCTGCCACATTCCAGAGGAACACCGATCTTCACCCTTTAATCCCTGTATAGGGATCTGGCTTTAAAAAAAGCTCTATTGGATAGCTTCCACAGAAAAGCTGCTTTCCAGAGGAGCAAACCAGAGGCAAGAGAATGGTCTGGTAACCAGGACAGGATGTCAATATAGGGAGAAAATCTTAAAGAATAGTCAGAAAGTGAGCCAAGGTCAAAATCAGGAATGTCCAGTGGGAATTTCACAAGGCACCCAAGTTCATAGAAGCTAGTCAGATTATATTTGGCATTGGAGAGCAGTATTTCAGGAGCATAATTAGCTTGCAACCACACCCAGACCACACAGCATGAGGTACACACTGACAGAAGTTAACTATACAGTATATCACTCAGCCTGGATGTACAGTAGCTACAAGTCCTAGAGGACACAGAACTAGAACTGTTGACCTACCTCGTCCACCACAATAGTGGGGTGCTGCCCAGCAACAGAAGCAGAGACAAAAAGAGCAGGCACTGATACAGAGAACCTGAATTGTTAGCAAACCAATGGATGGGGAAATGGCCCAATAGTGATAAAAGAGATAATAGGTTGTCACCCGGCTATTCCGCCTTAAATATTCCACAATCAATTGTGAGTGGTATTCCTGAAAAATTACAACACAGCCACAAAGTGAAGACAACATAAAGTTACAGAGCTGAGTCCCCGAATGTGCTTGGAACTTCATGGCAAGGATACTTATGTCCGAGCAACTGCATACAAGCCTTACATCACCAAGCACAATCCCAAGCGCCCAATCGGTGTTGTAAAGCAACCTTCATTGGACTCAAAAGCAATGGAAACTCCTCACTCTTCTCAATCTGGCATCACATGGGTTTCGTGAATGCCAGCAGAGCATTACCTTGGCGTCATTAGCATATAGGTCGTACTGGAAGCCATGACAGACATTATAAGTTGTCCCAAGCCAAAGGTATAGTTGGAGAAGACTAAAGCCCGGGTTTCACATAGCGATACACCAGCGATCCCGACAACAATCAGGATCGCTGGTGTGTCGCTACATGATCGCTGCTGAGCTGCCAAACAGGCAGCTCAGGCAGCGATCAGCACAGCGACACTGCGGGTAACATCGCTTAGTTACCCGCAGTGTACGTTGGATACCAGCGCCCTGGTGCAGGGAGCTGGTAACCAAGGTACACGTCGGGTTTCCCAGGCTCTGCGCGGTGCCTGGAAACCCGCTGTGTACGTTGGTTACCAGCTCCCTGCATCAGGGCGCTGGTATCCAAGGTACACAGCGGGTTTCTAGGCACAGCCCCGTGCCTGGAAACCCGCTGTGTACCTTGGTTACCAGCGGATCGCTGGTCTCCCGCCTGTCACACGCAGCGATGTATGCCTGTCAGCGGGAGACCAGCAATCAAAAAAATGTCCAGGACATTCAACGACGATCAGCGATACCCAGCAGGGGGGCTGATCGTCTCTGAATGTCACACACAGCCATATCGCTGGGGAGATCGCTGCTGCGTCACAAAACTAGTGACTCAGCAGCGATCTCGCTAGCGAGATCGCTGTGTGAGACGGGGGCTTAAGAGTCCACAGACAAAACAGTGAAGGTCACCAATAGAGAGAGGGCAGGATGAATAGGTAATGTGGAAATGAGGTGCTAAATGTGCAGTTAGTGAGGTATGAGAAGATCCAAGAAAGGTCTTTGATGTCAAGGGAGAAGAGGATCTGTACTATGAGGAAGTGGTAAAGTGTTTTGAAGGCATAGGACAGGTCTAGCAGGAGGAGTATAGAATATTGTCTGTTGGCTTTGGTGGTTAGTAAGTCCCTGTAATTTTGATTAGAGCAGTTTTGAGTGGCTGGGACAGAAGCCAAACTGCAGGTTGTGGAAGAGTTAGTTGGATGAGAGGTGGGAGGAAAGTTCAATGTGGACATGCTGTTCAAGGAGTTTGGAGGTAAAAGTGAGCAGTGATCTGGGGCAAAGCTTGACGTAGAGGTTGTTTCCTTTAGGATAGGTGTTATGGTTACATGTTTGAAAGAGGAAGGAAAGACGCCAGATGTTAGTAAGTTGAAGAGATGGGTTAGGATTGGGATAAGCACAGTGGTTAGGTTGGGGAGCAGGTGTGATGGGAAAGTGTAAAGCGCACAAGTGGTGAGGTGTGATTTAGATAGAAAATGTGCTCTTGATTGCACTGAGCGGTGTTCCCCAGTCTGTGCATCTTGTGCTGCTGCAAAACTAAACTCTCTGCACGTCCTGGAGATGACATTTTAAAATGCCTACAAATTGGAAAAAGAATATATCGCAGTTCACCACACCTGCAATAGTAAATTCTCAGGTGCTCGGTGCGCTAAGTTAGGACATAGAAAGAGAAATCTGGCCTGTTTCACTGCTCCAAGGTGCTTGCTTCATTCCACTGTGCAAATATCAAAACCACACTGGCAATAAAACTACTAGCTGTTGGGAAGCACTAATGAATGATACGTGCGTCTTACCTTTTTCCTTGCTTGCACTATTAAGCATTCGTCGTCCTATAGGAGAAAAGGACCCAGGTTTGAAACGGTTGTCATCTTCAGGTCTGTGCTAAAATATAATAATATGTATATGTAAGTATGCTCCATAACCAATCTAAAGATGAAAAAGTGAGACACTACATATGCTTGCTCACTGTTCGACAAGAGTAGGTGCTCAGAAGGAAAAACTTCAATCATGAAAAAAATATACTTTGGCACACAAGTGAAGAAAAAATTATTATTATGAGCAGGTTTATTTATTTCACATTGGCAGAAAGACCTTTTTATCTGCATGTACACAGATAAGGACGTAATAGTATCGACAAGCTCCCCAAAGGGTGTGCACAACATCCTCACTTCACTACATTTCCCCCTTCTTTAACAATTGCCGTCCTCGGTCATCCATAACCTGTAAAACACAAAAGGCAGTCTCACCACCACACAACATGTAATGCATTTTAACTGTAACTAACTCTGGAACATCTTCTTCTTGGGAGGCAGAGTTGATCTGGTCCTTCTTGGTAAGGACCCCAGATCAGTAACACAGTCCATCAATTTGAATATAGCCCATAGGACAGAAACACAGTCCATTAGCTTATCGACAGTCCATAGTCCTGGATATAGCTCAGTCCATAACTGAGGCTGCAGGACCCTCCAGCCATTTTAGTGCCTTTTAATCCAGCAGGGAAAGGCGCAACATAACAAAGGGGAAAACAAAAACAGTTCGGCCTACCTCAACTCTCAAAGAAATAGTCCATTCTCTTCATACTGCTCAGAGTCCTGGTATATTGAATCAAGGGTCTGCTAGCTATGCTACCCTGGAGCCTCAACTACTCCAAGTACATGGGGTTGTAACAGGCCCAACTTGTAGCCTCTCCAATTTCTGATTCTCTTAGGTCACTTATTCAGACCTATTTCAGACCCAGTTCCTCTTCCCTCATGTACACAGTAGAGTGGGCACCTTGAGCCTTATATATGGACTGCTAGTGGCAGTGTCAGGGTAACCTATCCTGCAGGCCCCTTTCAATGGCACCCTTGGACAAGGTGGTGCTGGGGCCTCAGTAGTTTGGGAAACCTCTGTCAGCTGTAGAGTCATCACCTTCAGGCCTTCTCCTTCTTTCCTTCTCCTGGTCATAAGATCCCATCACTACAAGGGAGACAGCCACCGCATACCATCCTCTGGGCCCATCTTCTTTAAGAAATATCACTCACTCCCCGGGCTTTAAGCTGTGCATAGGAGAGGGCAGGTAGTCCTGCTTAACAGAGTGGCGATTCACATAAATTGTGTGCCTGGTATGTTCTTTCTCAATTATAGGGAATTTGTTACCCCCTAGATGATTTTGATCTATTACTATGGGCATACGGGTAATAGAATGGTTAAACCAGTCTCATCTGTATGCCTCATAGCCGCTTTGTAGAACTGGAGAAATGCATTTATAATCTTTATTTTAATGATTTCTTCCTCGCTCTGGGGTGTGTGGTGCCTGAAAGAAATCCCTGCCTCCTCTCTTCATTATAATGGTACCCCCCAACCATCAGCGTCACACTGACCTGTTCGGCGCTGTAATCCCATGCATGTGCCATGCATGCGCGGTTGTACGAACTCTACCCGCCCTTGTATGGGCAGCGTCTGCATTGATCTTCTTCACCGGTGCCTGTGCAAAAGTCATCCATATTGCATAATGCATTCCCCATAGTCCTCCATATAGAATAATGAGCACCCCATAGTCCTCCACATTGTATAATGCACTTCCCATAGTCCTCCATACAGTATAATACACTCCCAAAGGCCTCAATTTATTACAATGCACTCCCCATAGTCCTCCATATAGTATAATGCACTTCCCAGAGTCCTCCATACTGTATAATGAATGCACCCCTCAAACTCCTCCATTTATTACAATGCTATCCCCATAGTCCTCCATATAGTATAATGCACTTCCCAGAGTCCTCCATACAGTATAATAAGCCCCATAGTCATCCATACTGTTTAATGCACCCCTCAAAGTCCTCCATTTATTGCAATGCACTCCGCATAGTCCTCCATACAGTATAATGTACTCCCTATCATCATCCATATAGGACAATGCACCTCATAGTCCTAGATAGAGTATAATGCAGTCCCCATAAATTACATATAGTATCATGCACAACACCATAGTCCTCCAGTATTATGGCCACCACAATGTACTCACTAATTAAAAAAAAAAACAATACTCACCTCTCATTTTCCTCCACTGCTCCGGTCTCTGCAGCACGTCTTCTCATCAGCTCCATTTCCCAGCTCAGCATGGAGCAATGAAGTGACGTCAACGCACCCACTGTCTGAGACGTCAGACGCAGAGGGGAAATGATGTGAGAGGAAGTGTCACTTGACACTCCCTCTGCCATCATTGCTTTCAACTGTATCGTCATTCAGGATACTGATACAGTTGAATGTGTGATGCCAGGTGATGCTGATACAGTTGATGTGTGATGCTGGCACCTGGCCCCCCTGACTCACGGGCAGCCTTGCATAGCGTGGTCTTTCGATGTTAGCGGCATTCTACTGGCTGGGGGCCCATGGGGGAATGAGAGTCCTGGGCAAATGCCCAGTATGCCCCGCCCTAATGCCAGCTCTGCATGAAGGACAACGGTGTGTACATGCTGTCACTTTTCTGTTCACTCATGTTGCTCTGCCTACCCCATTTGCTTCATTCTCTGGCTGGACTTCCAAGTACGGCTCCCACTTTAGGCACAGGGCCGTGAACTCCTCCAAACTGCCGACGAATACTCCGCCATCATTCCACTTCTCGGCCTCGCAAACCAGTGCTATTCACTCTCCAGCTCCGATCAGACTAATTGCACTAACCTTCTTGTCAATGCGCAAATCTTCTCATTGCTTCCCTCCCTTCCGGTCGGTGCACCCGCAACATCATAATGAGGGCCTGATCATTGTCATGACTACCTGTCATGATGACCTCCAGGTCTTCCAGGTACGACAAGCCTGTTAGACCATGCTGAGAACTTATTCTGCATGAGAAATGGCGTAAAAAATAGATGGAACAAATTCTTTGCCAGCTGTTGATTTGTTCATTCTGCCTCATAAAAATCGCAGTAAGGATTCTCTCACATTTATCCTTCGCTCTATGCTGAGCGCTTACACTGCGGTTTCAGTGTAAATCTCTGAAATACATGATGCAGAATGAACCCCAACAGATCATTCACTATTATAAGGCAGATGGAGACACTGTGGATGCTGTCTGGCCTATCATCCGACGGTGTCTGTCTTTTTAAGTGTGCATAAAAGCGTGGTGAGGTCTCAGTTTTGTGCACTTCTGAAAAGAAAAACATCACTGAACAGAGACCAGAGTCCAGGGTAATTTTGCTGTGTCATTATATTGATTGGATCTGTCCGAAGTTTCATCTGAATCACGTCATTTGGAGAATTAGATGGAATCCCCGACGTAAGTGCTAAGTGTATAGCACCAGATAAATGTGATCCCAAAAGTTATGTAAAATGTTCCCAATAAAAGCTTCAACTCAATCCAAAATACAGCAAGTCCCCACTAAGGTCTGTCATCTGTTAACGGAAATATAGGGGGATTCCACGTTACTGGTAACACAAAGGTTAAGGAAACATGGAATGGCGACCCACAAAAGAAATTCAGTGAATTTTGCTCTTCGAAACACAAATGCCCTGCTCTCTTCTGAGCCCCAGTGTGCCTAAACCACATTTAGCGTCCACATATTTTGCATTTCTGTAGTGATGAGAGCCCGCTTAATTTACGTATGCATGTCTCCAGACGTAATGGTATAAAACTCTGTGACACACCTGTGGTGTCAATATAATCACTGCACCCCTAGATTAATTCATTGGAGGGTGTAGTTTGTAAAATGGGGTCACTTATGGGGGGGTTTCGCTGTTCTGGCACCTCAGGGCCTCTGCCAATGTGACATGGCACTTTCAAACGATTCCAGCAACATCTGAACTCCAATATGGCGCTTAATCCCTTCTGAGCTTTGCACTGTGCCTCAAAAGTAGTTTTTGACCACATATGGGGTACTCAGCAGAAATTGGTAACAGACTGTAACATTCAATTTCTCCTTTTATTCCTTTTGAAAATTGAAAACCCTTGTTACACTTGTGAAAATGAAAAATTTGGGGCTGAAGCAACATTTTTTGGGGAAAAGTGTAATTTTTAATTTTAATTTCTGAACGTTATAAAATTCTGTGAGGCCCCTTTAGGTTTAAGCTGCTCACACACCTCCAGATAAGCTCTTTGAGGGGTTTAGGTTCCAAAATGGGGTCACTTTTGCGTATTTTCTGTCATATTGGCCTCACAAAGTCAATTCAAATGTTCCGGCCGCAGTCATTCAGCACAGTAACAGCTGGGATGCGGGGTGAGCAGTGTCAGTCACTGACACCGCGCACCCTTCTCTTTACCTGCGTCCCGCCCATTCCTCACTCCCTATACTCAATTGAATTCATGTCTGTCAACTATCACTACGTGAATTTGTCAAAAGAACCACCATCCTTAAATGAATACGTCAACGGAACAACTATCAGTACAGGGATATGGCCCCAGAACCACTATCAGTACAGGAATATGGCCCCAGAACCACTATCAGTACAGGAATATGGCCCCAGAACCACTATCAGTACAGGAATATGGCACCAGAACCGCTATCACTTTTTGTTATGAACTCTGTTTGTCACATGACGAGCGTAACAACCATCAGACGTATCTCTTTATCTAGAATAGGTCTGTTTAGTTTCCATTAGGATATCTGCCAAATGCTGAACACCTTAATTGAAACCAAACGGCCCCTTTATAGTTAAGCAATATTAGTCTTTTAAAATATAGGATGTCAAGGGTGAATATCGCTATTTGTCCATTGTATTTTGTAGATTGTCTGCAAACAATGCATTATTCTATATATAACTTTGAAAACAACTCCCTGTTTAGCCTCACCCCTAAAATACAGAACTTTTTTGACTTTTGCTGGTATTTTTGGGAGAAAATGGGAATAATTCTAATGGAAGTAGTCATCAGAGTGAGAAGAAGCTGGCATTATGGGACCTTTTACCTTAGTCACCGACCCATTCCTTCACTTGGGTTCTGAAGGTTCAGTGGGCAGGGGGGTCACCATCAACTTCATCTGCCTAGGGCACCAAAATACCTTGTCCCTGCCATGCATATATCTATATTGTGTTAAAATTGCAGGACTGGGGTCGTGGGCTCAAATTCCACCAAGGACAACATCTGCAAGGAGTTTGTATATTCTCCTCGTGTTTGCGTGGGTTTCCTCCAGGTTCCCCGGTTTCCTCCCACACTCCGTTATACTGATAGAGAATTTATATTGTGAGCCCGAATGGGGACAGTGATGATGATGTCTGTAAAACGCTGCAGAATATGATGGCGCTATATAAGCAAAGCATAATAAAATAATGTATGTCATCATTCCTAGTATGGTAGAATCAATGTTTGTACCCCAATCTGACCCAAGTGTCACTACATGCTCTGTTATGCACTTACACAAAAATGTGCATTTGCCGAGGCCACATTCAAACTAAGAGAGGACGTTTGCACTAAAACTAAATTAGACCTTTGTTCTGACATGTCACAGGGACACCAAATGTTATACCATATGTAGTGCGACAAATTGAACCTAATAATAATATTTTTTATTTCTATAGCGTCAACATATTCTGCAGCACTTTACAATACAAAATTTCCAGCAGGATCCCTAACTATCATGAATCTTTAATTGTATTGGTCCTCTCATATTGGTCACATGGACCTTTTGAGGCTGCATTGCCTGAGTGTCACTGCAACCCTTATGCCCCTGACAATATGCGCATAGTTGGTATCACTATACAATCTCTGTCTGTAATGGTCAGGGCCAGGGCACGCTGGGAGTTATAGCTTTAAGCAACAAATTTGAGCCAACTGGACTAGATGATACAATTTTGGGGTACATATTCTATTAAAACCTATTGTCTAGGTTAAGAAAATGTAATTCCTGGTTTGGACAAATATTTTCTAGAAATTCGAATTTAAAAATATTGTTGCACAGATTTAAAAACAAATCAAATATTGACAGTTACAAAAGGCAAAAATTTTAAATTTCCTGGTCATCGAAAGGCTTAAGGATTTATATGTGGTTTCCTCTTTTCTATAAGCCGTGCATCGGACACTCTATATAGAGAAAAGACACACGTTCATTTACTTACCTTTGTACCGCAGACCTGGCCTATGCCAATCACCAAGAAACAGAGCCATGTGGAGCGGCAGGCGGCCTCCATGCTGTGTCCTTGCCTCCCGCAAGTGATAAAAGTTTGCTGTGGGCTTGAGCTAAAGTAAATATTACAGGGATGGTCAAATGGTCATCTTGGTGTTTTGCAAGCAGCTGTGATTTCCTGCTGTTCCCTTCTGTCTCTCTAAGCACATTGCAGGCAAAGGAAAGAATTAGCATTTAATTATTAACTACTGATCTGGTGGGCGAAATTGTAAGTGGTGTAAATTTTGCAAAAATAAGTCTAAAAGTCAATAAACAGCACAATGAAATC
>VIAB01032803.1:2145-12833 GCA_009801035.1 Oophaga pumilio | reverse complement strand
TGCCTGACACAAAAAAACTGATGTGTGAAAGCAGCCTAACAGGACAACTGATTGCCTATGTGACATGATACAATATACCGAGACCTCTTGTAATGGCCATTGCACCCTGTGGAGACTGCAAACAGCCTAATCACAGGTCAATCAGATGCTCCAGGCTCATTATGGGGCAGGCTCCTAAATGCAGCAGAAGGATCCGTCTCACGTCTGAGTGCAGGCACCTGCAGCCCCACAACAGCCTGTAATGATGCCGATCTGCGTCAGTACTGAGCATTAATCTTGACCCCCTGAGCTCATACGTAGGATCATGATCACACTGGAAATGCTGCTTTTAGTCATTAGCTGTGAATTTCCCTGACTTCAGACTTGATTAAGGCAACGCTTCAGGAATCCGTGTGCACCTTCTATAGGGAACGTGTCATCGTCCTCATCTCGGCAGCTAGGATATCGTCAGTGTAGCACAGGCAGTAATGACAATGATGAAAGTGACCTCAGGTCACTATTCCACAGATCATCCCACGCCACCATGCTGGCTCACTTCAGGTCTATCAGAGTTGATGGACATCCAAAATCTATATTGGTTTCATAAATGAAAGTTGTAACTATAGCAATAGAGTTGTAGCAAGCGATTATTGCTATAAATACAAATCATTTAACGGCATACATCCCATAATAACTGGCATCGTGAGACCTCACTAATATGTGTCTGAGGGAGAGGTGTTTGGTACTATGTAGTATGCACAATGTGGTAAAGACAAAGTGAAACACAAAGAGATGAGGGGAAGGAAGCCCAGACACTAGGGAAAAGGTGAGTGGAGACCCCTAGGTAGATCTAATAACACCCTACCTGCCCTACCGTCCCTAAATTGGTTCCTCACCAATCGCTGAGCAGGAAACCTAAGCCCTGCATCTCCATAGAACTAAGCCCTGGATAGGGAGGGCGAGGGGATGAGCACTGGTCAGTCCACACTGTAAACTAAAGACAAAAAAGTAGACAGACAAGAGCAATGAACTTAGCTTGAGCAGACAAACAGAGGTAACACCAAACGTCCTCAACACAGCTCCAGAGAGGAAGTTAGCCAACTGCTATAGCTCCAAGCCTTCAGAAGGGAAAAATGTGGCCAATCCCTGCAGCAGACTGGGGATTTATAAACACTCAGGTCCAGGTGTGTCAACTAGAGCCGGAGGGAGGTTGTCGCTGGGTCCAAGAGTCAGAAGGATTAAGTAGGCATTTGTAATGCCAAATGCAGAGACCTTCTGCAGCCAGATGCAGAGCGACAGTCTGTTGCATTTGACACACCCGTGGCACTATGTTTACACATCAGCACTAACATCAGCACTACTGAGGCTATGTTACAATGTCTCCCGTTAAGCTGAGCCAGCACATAGGAGGTGTTAGGGCACCATCACACATAGCGACACACCAGCGATCCCGACAATGATCAGGATCACTGGTGTGTCACTATATGATCGCTGCTGAGCTGCCAGACAAGCAGCTCAGGCAGCGATCAGGACAGCAACACTGCGGGTAACGTCGCCTAGTTACCCACAGTGTACGTTGGATACCAGCCCGCTGATGCAGGGAGCTGGTAACCAAGGTACACATCGGGTTTCCAGGCACAGTCCTGCGCCTGGAAACCCGATGTGTACCTTGGTTACGAGCTGATCGCTGGTCTTCTGCCTGCCACACGCAGCGATGCGTGCTGGCCAGCAGGAGACTAGCGATCAAAAAAAAGTCCAGGACATTCAGCGACGATCAGCGATACCCAGCAGGGGGTCTGATCGTCGCTGAATGTCACACACAGCGATATCGCTGGGGAGATCACTGTTGCGTCAAAAAACTAGTGACTCAGCAGCGATCTCGCTAGCGAGATCGCTGTGTGTGACGGAGGATTTAGAGCTACAGCGGATTCCAGCTTTAAGCAGAATCATCAGTGCTCAGACATTGTGAGAGAATCAACTGTTTTGCTTGTGACATTCCACAAAACCTACACAACATGATGGATGACAGGAAGAACTGAAAAATGTACCAAAGAAGTCACAGGGTACAGTACTAAAAAACTGTAAGAATTAAGACAGCCCCATCTGGTGTGTGCCCAACATAGTCCCTCCACAGTATAAGCCTGCAGCTGTTGCAGTGAAAATGGTATCCTTTCCCTGATGGAGGCTAATGTGAAATGTGAGTGACATTGCACTGGCCTCACCCCATTTCAAGCACCATTTCCTGAAAATGAAGCTTGGGGGAGAGTTATTTGTTGTCATGCCCCACCCCCTGAGCCTAAGGGAAGAGGCAGATGGCAGTTAGTCAGACGGGAATCACAACACAATGCACGGACTGGACGTCAGCTCACCCGACTTGAGCCTGACAACATGTATTTCTATGCAGCTGTCACTCACGGGTCGGGAGAGCCGACAGCCAGACCGAGCATTGTGTTGCGATCCCTCCGTGCAGCTGCACTCCTCCAAACTGCGATGCCATCTGGACTGGAGGCAAGTGATCAATTGGAAATAGTCATTGGTGTGCAGCCCAGTGCTGGGTGCTACAGTCCCTAGGTTGTAAAATCCTAAAATGCATTTTAGAATTTTACAACCTATGTATTGGAGCACCCAGCACTGGGCAGCACACCTATGGATATTTCCATTTAAATTATCAGAATTTTACAGAGGAAAAGGAATTAGTGATAATCACATCCCAGACATAATCAAAGGCTTCCCCAGGAAAGATCTTCGATTAATCTTGCGCATCTTTAACACCAGGTCCCATCTTTAAACTTGGAATATCTGTTAAAAGAGGATTTACCACTTGCCATAAATATGTAACTTTTTTACTTGGCCTAAATGCCGCTTTTCTCCTGAATCCTGAGATGTTTTTCTTTTGTTCCTACGTTTCTCCATTTCGGAGCTATGGCCCCTTATTCCTTGTATGTAAATCTAGCATTTAAAGCAAAGTGGGCGTGATCTTCAACTAGTCTATGTGGGCGTGTTATTGAGGACCACACCTACTTGCTAACAAGGCCACATTTACATACGTGGAAGACAGGGCCATATCTCAGGAATGGAGAGGCGAAGGAACAAAAGAAAAACAGCGCCGGATTCAAGAGAACGGCGGTGCTTATATTAGGTAAAACAGTGACATATTTATGGCAAGTAACATGTCCACTATAAGGCTGTAGTGCCCCCTCCACTGTCTTGATACACAGAATCTACAGAAGTCATCACAGATGTGGACTTACAATAATGGAAGCTAAAGACACCTTCATTCTGCTTCAATTTGCTGAAAAATAAAAAAGATGTACACCTCTTGCACCAGGTTATTTATGCACGTTAGACACTTTTAGGGCATAATTTAAAGGGAAAGGTTTATTGTTAAGTTGAGAGGGGGTAAGGTTTAAAATGAGTCACATTTGGCAGAAAAAATAGATCAATGCTCAATGGAAGTGAACCAAAAGGCTGCCCAAATGTTGGCAACCAGTGTAAAAGAGGCGCCAAACCTCCTAGTATGAGTCATTGTAATTCTAAACATTATAAATTGCAGACAGTATTAATTTCTCTGCCATATTGTCTCCTGACACAACATTTTCCTTTGCAGTTAGATTTTGCTAGGACCCTATCTATATTGTCCAATAAACAAAGGAATTCCGGCACAGATCTTACTATTTACTTTCCTATACACTGAAATTAAAGACAACAATTGCTGAGGCAAGAAGTTATAGCCTAAATATATCCTTCCTACAAAATACCACATGATTTGTTACAGTGATTCTCCTTACAATGAAAATGAAAGTATTCACGACATTCCGCAAAGAAAACAATGTGCTGCTCTTTTTGACCAGAAGAGGTCAGCACTTTAGTACCAGAATCACTACTAGCATTTGTTTCACCTACTGCCCTAATTAATAGCAATATATATATATATATTTGTAGGTCCAAAATATAGCAATGAAGACAAAAGAACGCTTCAGACGACTTCACTAATTCTATAAAGTCTAATTAATGAAAACTTCATAGGATCCAACTGTTAATAAAAGAAACGAAACATGAAAAAGTCCAAGAAGGGTGAAAACCTTCTCTACCTTTTCCATGTAATGTGAAGACACTGTATTGTCTGTAGATGAATGTATAGTGTCATGCTGGTTTATTCTATACATCTATGGTCTTTAGCTTTCCACTTTTTTTTAATTGCATCTTGCAAGGCCCAGCAGGAAGCCGTATGGATATAAAGAATAACACAATGTGAATACTATGGAATAAATGTCCCCGCGGTGTGGTATTATGGGGATACACTTTGTGTCATACGTTATTATTTTTTACATCTGAATATTAACATCAAAGATCTGCGCGAGACATACTGTATGGCCGTTTGCCCCCTTCAAATAGGTAAAAAGGAATTATATACTATCTTAAAAAATTTATTTCACATTAGTTTCATTAATTAGATATTAGAAATAAAGGGGGACATTTACTAAAAGACCAGTTTGAATGCACCACAAATCAAAATTTCCCCTGGTGACGGGTCCTCTATAAATGTCCTTCTACAAAATAGTGGATAGGTTTTCCAATGCATAGTTTGCTGTCTGAGCTTTGTTTCTAAATACTTTGGCTTCTTGCCGCCCCTTCCTGGCACCCAGCTTATCATGCCAGCTTTCTAGCTACACACTGTCACGATTCCTCTGCTCACTGTGTCTGAGACTCAGTGATGGACAGCTCTGTCATCCTATCCTGTTCTGTGGTGTGCTGAGCTGTCGGTGCTTTGATTGACAGCTCAGTTGACCTATCTGAGACTGGGAGGTGCAGAGATTTCTCCAGGTGCCCCCTATTCTTAGTAATTGCCCTGCTCTTTAGGTGAGCTGTCTAACCCAGATCACTGCCAGTCAAAGCTTCTGCTCTCTGGTTTGTGTTTGTCTGAGTTCTGATCCACAGCTATGTGACGTTTGAACCATGCTCTGACTATTCGTTTGTTTTGTCCCTTTGTTTAGATCTGCTATTTCTCTGGTATTCTGACTCCGGACTGTGACCGGACTTACGCATTTGTCTTTACCCTTACTTTACTACATGCACTCTCGGTACTGACCGCGGAATGCCTGACCTTTCTGCCTTACGACTTGTCCGTGAGTAGTGACTACCATCACACAAACCTGATTTTATATGATCAATCAAACGAAGGTTCTACTCGATTTGTTCCACCAACTCTGCCAGATTAAAGCCATTCACTTCTAACACATCATGGAGGACTTTAAATTTTACCAAAGTGGCAATCATTATGAATGAATAGTTGTTACGCACCTGTCCAGATTCAAGGTCATTTTGCCAGATTACTTAACCCGGCTCAGATATAGGACACTGTTGTGAATGTGTTAGAAATGAATTCTGAGCAGAAGCTCCCTCTGGTGGTTACAAACAGTACTGAACCATTCAATGATGATTGGCAATCAGGAGTTACACACTGGTCTTATATAAGGGAGGTTCCCTCCCATCATGGTTGCCGGTGATCAATTGTTCTTGTCTCAACTGTGGTTCCTGGTTCACTTGGAAGCTTGCTGAGTCTTGCCTCTTCTCCTGCTCTCAGATAAGATATTTTCTGTTTTTTTTTTGTGCTTGCTTTTTGCATTGTTCCCTGCACTTCTGTGGAGGTCAGCCAGGTCCCCTCCGGGGGCTTGTGCTCCTCTCAGTTTTTCTGAGCCACTGTTATTTGTTCATTTGCCTTCTCCAGTTTTTTCAGTGGCTGCGGCTTAGTTTTGTTACACCAGAGAACTAATTTAGGTGGTAGAGGTCGTGTGATCTCAGGTGTTTTTGCAATTAGTAGAGTTGGTATTTTTTAGGTTTTTTGGATTGCAGTAAGTGTCCTTCCTATCCTTTTCTGTCAAGGAAAATTGGGCCCCAACGTTTGCTCATACTATTTTCTGTCTGTGTCTGTATTTCCTCTTGTCTAACCGCCATTACATGTTTGGGGGCTTCCTATGTTCTTTGGGGATCTGCTCCGGGGCAGATAGCTTTCCTCTTTCTATCTTTAGGTGTAGTTAACCTCTCAGGCTGTGACGAGGCATCTAGGACCAACGTAGGAACGCTCCACGGCTGCCTTTAGTTGTGGTGGTTAGTCAGGGTACTGCAATCCAGTAGATTCCAACCTCTCTGGTGTATTGCCGTTTTTGCCTACTCTCCTCAGCTACCAAATCATAACAGGACACTACCTATGAATTCAGGTAGTTTGCATGCTTCCATTACTTTGTGCTGAGAAATGGGAACTCCAATTTTCAGTCTAGGAAAAAAAATGTCTTATTTCACCTTTTGGGGTTCTTCCCTCTCCCCGTGAATGATCGCAGCATCGGTCCTACCCCTATATTCCATTATCGATATTGTTGTGCGCTGTAGTGTTAAAAGCGTGATACTATCCATCTGGTATCTAAAAAGTCTTCTCAAAGTATTACAGTTCCAAATAGCCGAGCATTAAATCGTAACAGTGTTTTGACATTTTTTTTGCAGATCAAGCTCTTAATGCTAGAAGATGGAAACAATGGAAAGTTGGCAGCCGCAGGAAGCAGTCGGAATGAAGGGGTTAAAAACTTTTCTGCCTTATACGCACTTCTCTCAACCCCTTCATTATTTTTGTTGTGTTGATATAGACGCACGTTCTCGGTTTCAGTAATATTTACCCTCCTGAAAGGCTGTAATTGGAGCCTCGCCATACTTGTATAGGATGATATTCCTGCAAGACTGCGTCCTACCCTTCATCCGTTCTTCCCATTCATTGACCTCCTAAACAAACTGCAGCTGGTGCAGCGATGACGCCCCATGTGGGTGTTTATGGCAGGCATTGTGAAGGAAGAACATAGCGCAGGCATTGGAAATGTTCTGGTCCGTTCTCCTAAAAATAGGGGGCTCTTTTTTGTTTTTTTAATAAATACTTGCAGAACAATGCCTAACTCCATCGTCCTGATAACATATTTCCTTTCTGGTATCAGCAGAGTTTCCCTTTCTGGGATAAAGAACATGCGAAATCTGAAAAAATGTGAAAAGAAATCCAAAAAAAGTTGTTTGTAACCGGCGGTCATAAGAAAAGAGGGGGCTCTATAGCAAAGATCAAATTAAGCCCTTATATACAGTGAAAAAAATAATAATTATTTGATCCCTTGCTGATTTTGTAAGTTTGCCCACTGACAAAGACATGAACAGTCTATAATTTTAAGGGTAGGTTAATTTTAACATTGAGAGATAGAATATCAAAAATAACATCCAGAAAATCACATTGTATAAATTATATAAATTTATTTACATTTTGCAGTGGGAAATAAGTATTTGATCCCCTACCAACCATTAAGAGTTCTGGCTCCTACAGACCAGTTAGACGCTCCTAATCAACTCATTACCTGCATTAAAGACAGCTGTCTTACATAGTCACTTTTATAAAAGACTCCTGTCCACAGACTCAAGTAAACATGTGGTCAAAATTGTTGGTACCCCTTGTGTAATGACAGAAAAACTACAATGGTGACAGAAATAACTTGAATCTGACAAAAGTAATAATAAATAAAACATCTGTGAAATTGTTCAAATGAAAGTCAGACATTGCTTTTCAACCATGCTTCCACAGAATTTAAAAAAAAATAAAAATCATGAAATAGGTCTGGACAGAAATGATGGTACCCCTGAAAATAATGTGACTAAAGGGACATGTTAAATCAAGGTGTGTCCACTAATTAGCAACACAGGTGTCAGCAATCTTAGAATCAGTGAGTGGCCTGTATCGAGGGCTATAGATACTCACTGTGCTGTTTGGTGACATGGTGTGTATGACACTCAACATGGACCAGAGGAGGCGAAGGAGATTAGAAAGAAAATTATAGTAAAACATGTTAAAAGTAAAAGTTATAAACCATCTACAAGCAGTTTTGATGTTCCTGTGACTACAGTTGCACATAGTATTCAAAAATTTAAGCTCCATGTGACTGTAGCCAACCTCTCTGGACGAAGCCACAGGAGAAAAATTGATGACAAATCAAAGAGACGGATAATACGAATGGTAAGAAAAGAGCCCAGAAAAACTTCTAAACAGATTAAAGGTGAACTTCAAGCTCAAGGAACATTAGTGTCAGATCACACCATCTGTCGTTGTATGAGTCAAAGTGGACTTCATTGGAGATGACCAAGGAGGACACCATTGTTGAAAAAAATCATAAAAAAGCCAGACTGGAATTTGGCAAACTATATGTTGACAAGCCACAAAACTTCTGGGAGAATGTCCTATGGACTGATGAGACAAAAATGGAACTTTTTGGTAAGGCACAACAGCTCTATGTTCAGACGGGAAAATGAAGCATATCAAGAAAAGAACACTGTCCCTACTGTGAAACATGGGGAGGCTCTGTTATGTTCTGGGGCTGCTTTGCTGCATCTGGCACAGGGTGTCTAGAATCTGTGTATGGTGCAATGAAATCTCAAGACTATCAAAGGATTCTAGAGAGAAATGTGCTGCCCAGTGTCAGAAAGCTTTGTCTCAGTCACAGGTCATGGGTCTTACAACAGGATAATGACCCAAAATACACACAGCTAAAAAACACCTAATAATGGCTAAGAGGAAAACATTGGACTATTCTGAAGTGGCTTCTATGAGCCCTGACCTAAATCCTATTGAGCATCTTTGGAAAAAGCTGAAACATGCCATATGGAAAAGGCAACCTTCAAACACGAGACAACTGGAGCAGTTTGCTCTTGAGGAGTGGGCCAAAATACCTGTTGAGAGGTGCAGAAGTCTCATTGACAGTTACAGGAATCGTTTGATTGCAGTGATTGCCTCAAAAGTTTGTGCCACAAAATATTAAGAGTACTGTCATTTCTGTCCAGGCCTATTTCATGAGTTTTATTTTTTTTAAATTCTGTAGAAGCATGGTTGAAAAGCAATGTCTTTCATTTGTTAATTTTCATAGATTTTTGATTTATTATTACTTTTGGCAGATTCAAGTTATTTCTGTGACCATTGTGGGTTTTTCTGTCATTAAACGAGGGGTACCAACAATTTTGACCACGTGTGTAATCAGTCAGACTCTAACCTCTACAACATGGGCAAGACCAAAGAGCTTTATAAGGATGTCAGGGACAAGATCATAGACCTGCACAAAGCTGGAATGGGCTACAAAACCATAAGACGCTGGGTGAGAAGGAGACAACAGTTAGTGCAATAGTAAGAAAATGGAAGAAATGGAAAATGAAAGTCAATCGACAGCGATCTGGGGCACCATGTAAAATCTCACCTCGTGCGGTGTCCTTGATCGTGAGGAAGGTGAGAGATCAGCCTAAAATTACATGGGGGAACTTGTTAATGATCTCAAGGCAGCTGGGAGCACAGTCACCAAGAAAACCATTGATAACACATTACGCCGTAAAGGTTTAAAATCCTGCAGTGCCCGCAAGGTCCCCCTGCTCAAGAAGGAACATGTGCAGGCCCGTCTGAAGTTTCCCAATGAACACCTAGATGATTCTGTGAGTGATTAGGAGAAGGTGCTGTGGTCAGATGAGACAAAAATTGAGCTCTTTGACATTAACTCAACTCGCTGTGTTTGGAAAAAGAGAAATGCTGCCTATGACCTAAAGAACAACGTCCCCACTGTCAAGCATGGATGTGGAAACATAATGTTTTGGGGGTATTTCTCTGCATAGGGCACAGGACTACTTCACCGCATCAATGGGAGAATGGATGGAGCCATGTACAGTAAAATCCTGAGTGTCAACCTCCTTCCCTCCGCCAGGACATTAAAAATGGGTCATGGCAGGGTCTTCCAGCAAGACAATGACCCAAAACATACAGCCAAGGCAACAAAGGAGTGGCTCAAAAAGAAGCACATTAGGGTCATGGAGTGGCCTAGCCAGTCTCAGACCTTCATCCCATGGAAAACTTATGGAGGGAGTTGAAGCTCCGAATTGCCAAGCAACAGCCTCAAAATCTTAATGATTTAGAGATGATCTGCAAAGAGGAGTGGACCAAAATTCCTCCTGACATGTACGCAAACCTCATCATCAACTACAAAAACGTCTGACTGCTGTGCATGACAACAAGGGTTTTGTCACCAAGTATTAAGTCTTGTTTGCCAGAGGGATCAAATACTTATTTCGCACTGCAAAATGCAAAAAAAATTATATAATTTTTACAATGTGATTTTCTGAATTTTATTTTTGATATTCTGTCTCTCAATATTAAAACTAACCTACCCTTAAAATTATAGACTGTTCATGTCTTTGTCAGTGGGCAAACTTACAAAATCAGCAAGGGATCAAATAATTATTTCCTTCACTGTAATGATGCCTAATTTATATGGCCTGGTGTTTGCTACTTTCACTAACTCATCCTCTTTGTGAGGGCAGAGTAGGTGGTCCTGCACAGGTTCCAGCTCGTAGAGTATTGCATCCCATCTCTCCAAAATTTCCATGGTAGTGATATCACAATTGAAGTAAATGGAAACCATCATAAAAGATGTCTTTGCTGAATTCCAAGGTGCAGGAGCGATGCAGTGTGGAACTTTATCCTTTTGTTTAGCAATGCTTGGGCGTTCTTGTCTACCATTCAAGTTGGCACATGAGACACCATATTATGACTGTAGAAGCAACATTCAGAAAACACACAGAAAAGGAAAGAAGAATGGAAGGAGTATGGAAGTGTCTATGTATACAGTCATGGCCAAAAGTTTTGAGAATGACACAAA
>VIAB01032802.1:6010-20833 GCA_009801035.1 Oophaga pumilio | reverse complement strand
CACATGGACGGAATAGTACGTCTGATGGCAGAGAGGGGTAAAAGCACCACACCAGGTTTTTTGTTGTATTTTACCGCTGGAGTGGTGCTTCAAATCTAAGTCCCCTGCCCTCTGTCTTATACTCACTTTCTTGTGTCTTCATCTGTTATCACTGCTGCTCTTGCAGTTTGTGGCCTGTCGGATGCTCAAGTTTTTCATTAAGTGTGCCGGAGGTCCCTTACTCAATGCAAGTCAATGAAAGCCTGCTTCTGTCTCTCATAGACTTGTATTAAGAGCTTGTGCCGTAGCTTCTAACTTCCGGCCAGTCAGAATCTGCGGTCATAACATGGCGCCTCGAGACCATAGCAGCACCGAAAGAAGGTGAAGATACAGGCGGGTGAATATAAGAGTGGAAGCAGGCACCAAAAAAGCTGGAGTGGTGATTTGAATTCGAACTCCATAGTCAGGATAGAAAAAATAAGAAAGTAGTCTATGAAACAACTTGTCAATCTGCATTACAGAAATGAGTAATTTGAGCTACACTTCTTTAGGTTATCATATGGATAATGATAAATCATTTTTAATTATTTATCATTCTTAGGTACGGACTATGAAACGTGGCCATACATTGGTAGCCTGAGTAAATAGTGCCCCATTACCCTAGGAGACATCATTCTTGATACCTCACTCTATGATAGACTTTATATGTACAGTAACAATAAGTTTCAATCACATTTGTAGATATGAAGAGGTAACATTGTTTTTGATACACATGCTCATTGAAAGTTCAATGTCATGAATAACAAATGTTCCAATCAAGGCTTTAACTATGTGCACCACTCTGTTGCAAGAAGAATAGAGCTTTTTTGAAAGTGTGCTTAACTACAATTAGACATTTTCTTGTATTCAATCATCAACTCCTATTTGTGTTAAATGTTCTGAAATTTGAAGCAATTGGAATAAGAACAACTTGTACCTAGTGAATCATCACAATCTTCACAGCAGTAGATAAGTACGCTGACCAGATTGTAAAAGCACTGATTGTAAAACAATCATTAAATTCATTTTAATTCATTAAAATTATATAATTCTGTGGCAACAAGGCTAAAGGAAATATGCCATAATCAATGACCTATCATTTCAATCTATGATTATAAGTTAAATTAATGTCTTTAAAGATTTTGGTAATATCTTTTTAATTTTTGCCTAAAAACAAATCCAGGAATCTATTTTCAGAAGTCAATTTAATATATTCCCAGACTGGATTACAATGGAAGCTGGCACCCACAAACACTATACATAGCACAAATTCATATTGTTCACAATAGGTGATGGGCAAGGTAATGCTTACCTCTTACTCTCCCTGCACAATGACCTCTGCACAGATTGCGGAGCATGCCTAGAACATTATGCAATAAAATAGAAGAAAGATTCACTATATCAACAAGGAACATCAAAAAACAAGCTCAGTAGAATACTAAGAAAATGTATTCGAATCTATACAAAATTACACTTTATAGAAGAAAACACAAATACAGTCATAATAAACAAAAGTGTTAATTACCGTTCATGTCTGATCCTGGTATGGTTAGTCATCCCTAACATTCAACCCTTCAAAAAGGGTATAATTTATAACTAGAGATAGGTGAACCCGATCAGTAAAGTTTAGGGTCCATACCGAACATTTACTGTTCATTTTACTGTTCGGATTTGTCACCCAGAACACTGGGTGATTCTAGCGCTGTCATCTGCATGACAGTGTGAACCCACAGCTGTGACTGGAGGTAAAAACTTTAAATGCAGTCACTACTACTCCCATCAGCCTATACAGGCTGCTGCTAATAAAAGTGAGAGCAGGCACGGCTGATGAATACTCCCATCAGCGAGAGCAGGCACGGCTATTAGGAGTATATATAAGCCAGCAGCTGCACTATAAATAAATAAATGTAAAAAAAATGGTGTGGGTTCCCCTGACTTTTTGATAACTAGCCAGGCAAATCTGACAGCTGCGAGTTGCAGCCTGCAGCTGTTAGCTTTACCAAGGCTGGTTATCAAGAATAGAGGGGTCCCCACGCTGTTTTTTTATTTATTTAAATAAATAATTTAGAAAAACAGCATGGGGTCCTCCCATTTTTTGTAGCCAGCTAAGCTAAAGCAGAAAACTGGGGCTGGTATTCTCAGACTGGTAAGGGGCCACGGATATTGGCTTCCCCTGCCTAAAAATAGCAGGCCGTAGCCGCCCCAGAAAAGGCGCATCTATTAGATGCACCAATTTTGGTGCTTTGCCCGGTTTCCCTATGTTGGTGGCAAGTGAGGTTCATACTTGTGGGGTTCATGTCACCTTTGTATTGTCTGGTGTCATGTGACAGCAGCAGAGCCACAGCTTTCTGCCCAGCGAAAATCATCTTACCACTGATTAGAGGCAGTGTTTGTCTCGCAGTCATGTACATGACATTGTGGCAAACACTGGATGTTTGGCCCTCTATTTATGTGAGTGGGGTCCGTGTTTGGGTTCCAGTACTGATCTGGTACCCAAACCAAATTTTTTTTAACTGTTCGGCCAAACCCGCCAGACCCGAAAGTCCAGGGGTTCGCCTATCACTATTTATAACCACTGCAATAGTAAATACTAAATTCTAATGTAGCCAAGCACACAATCTAATCAATGAGCCAAAGTTATATGAAATAGACACAAAGAACATAATTACGAAAAAAAAATCCATGTGCTGAAATAACTAAAATAATTTTCACATGGTGTAAGTAGCCTTCAAATAGTTCATGTGGAAGATGAGATACCCATGCATATCACTGGGAAAACTGGCTTCTTCACTAGATTCTCCTTACACTGTTTATAGTGACACTCTATCCTTATGTTTTGAGTCACATACCGTCTCATTCATTGATGTCATGCTTACAACACTCCGCCATAAAAGTTAATGATTCATTTTTAGACTATTGTTGTTTTAGATCCATGTGGCTGCTGTAAATTCTAAACAATTTAGACAAGATGGCTGCCACAATAATCAAGTACAGTAATTGAAGAATTTGCTTGAATTAACTTGGCCAAAGTCCAGCAAAAACTGTTGAATCTAGTTTTGCTAGTTACTTGCAGGGGCTTGCTGGTCTCTGCATTTCGGGTTTTATTAAAACGCGCATTGACAGTGCACTCTACTCTTAGTTCAGATCTTCTCATCAGAGCCAGTGATAGAGCGCAGTTTTATTGTGCATATGGCACAGTGAGAAGAATCTAGTGAGCATATGTTGGAATTGACAACTGACGCATGCTCAGTAGGACAGGGACTAGCCCAGCATTGATGATGCCTTGTTTGACCACCCCAGCATGCACTGGAATTCTCAAATGTAGAATCATCAAAGAAGAAGTAGAAAATAATAAATAAAGCAGTAAGATAGTGCAGTGAGTGATGGATAGGGAATTTTTAATTAAAGTGTAATAGAAAAAAAATAATATTTCAAATTGAAAGCCACTTAGAATTAAAATTAATTTGTGTTTCAGACCACCCCTTTATACTTATTAGTCAGTTTGATTGAAAACAGCAATGTTAAATAATTACATAGATTAAAAAAAGTTTCATCAACGTAAAATTTTCTCTATCAATTAAACATCATTCTTTCCTTGAATCATTAAAAATTTGTTAGACATCATATTGCCCTTGTTTTTGTCTAATAGTACATTTTGGTAAAGACTGAAACTACTGTAATATATAATGCCTTCAAATAACTTAATATCTCTGTGCTAATTTAAGAACAATTAAACTTTATTCCACAAAAATCTATGCCATATTAGCCACACAAATGAGGCTTGCATAGCACGCCGGTCACACAGATACATGTGATGCACAGTGTGTGGCTTACAGTCCTACACAAACCTCATTTATGTGCATTTTCTACTAGGCAGCCACCTGTTCTATTAATTGGTAAGGTTGTAAGTGGCTGTTCCATCAGTATTTTGCACCTGTGCTGCCTTTATCATGGGGGTCTGCTGCATCTTGAAATCTGGTTTGGTGTTGGTAAGGCTGTTTCTTTTTCAGGAAGGTTTTTATAATTTATGTCCTTTGATGAGCCCAACATTAAAACAGCGAGATCTTTTTTTTTAACCGCTGTACAATCTTTTAAACCCTTACTAGTATGAAAGCGATATATTTAATTATAGACGTTGTATCACTTATTAGTTTGAAGCTGTATAGTATAGGATACCAAATAACCAAGGATGAAGTAACAACTTACTCTATAAAGTTAAGAAAGTTTATTGTAGCCACAAGAGCTTTAATTATGGATAGAGCAAAACTGATCCATTGTGCTGGGGACAGATCTTTATAGTAAAATTACAGTAGAATATACAACGAGGAGGATCATAGGTTGGTTATTTCACAGCCATTCACATTTTGACATTTCATTAACAACCAAACATTATTAATCATGCAATTCTGAAATATCATGGCTACAGCCTATTGTTATAATTCAAAGATCCTATGTGTTGTTTTACAGTTCAAGGTTTTATCTAAAGACAGCATGATCTTGTAACAGTGATTTAGGTTAAGATGCTTTTTTATATTTCCATTAGTGATGAGAAAATATTTTCGGCAGTATTTATTACTTGCACGAATAGTACGCTATTCGGCCTATTCGCTACTCGACGAGTAATTTGCTAATCATCTCGGTATATTCAAATTCCCCGCCCAGCATGTTTGGCACTTTATTTGCAGCCAATCATAGTAATGCCGATGCAATCTTTGCAATAGCATTACTGTGACTGGCTGCTCGAACACTGGGCATTTTTCGCACTGTCATGTGCATGACAGCTCGGCAAACACTGCTTCTTTTCAGCGGTGAAATCATCACCGCCGGTGAGAGAGACGGGGTTCCCTTTCAATCAAAAGAAAGCATCAGCCTGCAGCTGTGATCGGAGGTATATAGTTCACCTCTGGTCACTGGTGTCAGCTGATGGGTCTACAGCTCCCATCAGCAGATGCCTGCTGCCGCTAATAACAGTGAGAGCAGGGGCAGCTGATGGGAGTATTCATAAACCGGCTCCTGCACTGTAAATAAATAATTAAAAAAAACATTGTGAGTTCCTCCATATTTTTGATAACCAGTCAGGCAAAACTCACAGCTGGGGGCTACAACCCTCAGCTGTCAGCTGCAGCAAGTCTGGTTATCAAGAATAGAGGTGTCCCCACGCTGTATTTTTTAATTATTTAAATAAATAATGTAAAAAAAATGCATGTGGTTCCCTTCATTTTTGACAATGAGCCTTGCTAAAGCAGACAGCTGGGGGTTGTGTTACACCTAGTCCCTGTGCTGGCTCTACACTCCATTCTGGTCACTCACCTCCTGATCTTCAAGCTGTCCCTGTGCAGCAGTGAGCTCCCTGTCTGGGGCCTCATGCTCTCTGCTTCTCAGTGTCCTGCTCCCTTCCCCATTCCTTGGCGTGCTTTCAGCAGATCTTCGGGGAAAGCTATTTGGACGCGAGCGTGCACTCATCTGGTTTCTTGAAGGGACAACTTGCATTTTTGAATTTGGTAATTATCCAATGGCAGTGCACTGATTACTATTTCTGGTCTCTCCTCCATAGGGAGAGCGCCAGAGCAACGAGTATCTACCATCGCTACATCCGGTTCTGCGTTAGCAGTCTCTGTGCACTTGCTCATACTATTTGTCTCCACAGAGTATCAGTATCCTGTATCCTGCTATCCCTGACTACCTCTGCAATCACTTGTGCAAGTGTCATCCTGTTCTGCCAACAGCCATCCGAATCCGTGGACTGTGACAAGGTTACTGGAGTCAGCTTGCTACCATCTACCCGGAACCAGGACCTTCCTCACCTGTTTCTACCTCTCTACGGTCTCTTCCATTATATCTGTTACCCCTTTTTGTCCCGCTGGGACAGCTGCCACGTGTCTGGGGTCTAACTGGAGGTAGCACCTGTGTCCTCCGGGTATTCCATTCTGGTCCTGTTCGAGGGGCCTTAAAACGGGTACCAGGAGCTCACTAGTTATGCCCCCTTTAGAGCCCCCTGGACCGTGGTCTCGAGGTTCCACTTTAAAAATAAAAAACGAATGTGAACTTTGCCATCTCAGCCTCCGCTTCCATTCGTTACAGGTTGGTATTCTCAGGCTGGTAAGGGGCCATGGATATTGCCCCACCAGCCCAAAAATAGCAGTCCACAGCTGCCAAGAAAAGGCACATCAATTAGATGCACCAATTCTGGTGCTTTGCCCGGCTCTTCACATTTGCCCTGTAGTGGTGGAAAGTGGGGTTCATATTTTTGGGGTTGATGTCACCTTTGTATTGTCAGGTAACCTCAAGCCCCACGCTTAGTAATGGAGAGGCGTCTATAAGACGCCTCTCCATTACTAATCCTATAGTTATATTGTAAATAAAGACACAGCCAAAATAAAGTCTTTTATGAGAAATAAAACAAAACACAGTTTTCCATTTTATTTAAACAAACAGTTATAATCACCTAATGCTTAATTCCACTGAATAACTGGTCTCCTGTAATAACACAAAAATAAAAAGCAACCATATCCCTCACCTATCCATAATTCTGTCCCACACCATAATCCATGTCTGGGGGATAAATAGTTTTCTATCTGGACAGTGCAAAGATGCGACAGTCCAGGCTGAGAACCACTGGTGACTGAACTGCTGCAAGCTCAGCCTCAGCGACTAGCGGTGACATCATTGAAGTTACCTCCGGTCACTAAGGCTGCATTCCCAGCCGTGTTAAACTGCGGTGACCTCGGTGAGATCCCGCTAGCACCGTGAGCTAGTGGGGAAACCACCGAGGTCCCCGCAGTTCAGAGGTGTTCCCAATAAATTTGTATTCATTTTTCCTTCTAACTCCTACTGTTTAATTTCAGGGTACTGCTATTTCACAGTTTCTCATTTCTGACTGTTTAAAGTTAACAAATAAAAATGAACTCAACCCACAAATTTAAATATTTAATTTAATCCTATTTTAATTTATTTAAGAAAAATTAAAATAATAAATGAGGCTTTATTTTATTCATTTTTATTACAAGGGCTATACCATGTGAACTACTAACTAATATAAATTTCCTTCAGATGAGATAGCTTAATGGTTAATGACACTTTTTTAGTTATTCAGTCTTCCTCAGGGTCCATCGCACATGGGTTCCCTTGGAAATCTCCTTTTGTTGAATTTGCTGCAACATTTTTTCTTCAAGGTTCCAACTGCAATTCCTATTAATAAAATACATTTTAATATTTCTATACTCCTATAGTTTTAAATGACATATTTATATTATACTGAATTATACCAAGGTTTTTTAAATGTCATGTGTCAGATCATGTGGGACTCGTCTGAACTATGACATGTAGTCATGTGTTTTGCTTTTTGTATCTCACATTTGAAATTGTAACCTATATAATTGATATCCTTGCTGTCACGTTATACATGAGGCTTTTCCTGAAGAAGAAGTAACTTTGTACTTCGAAACGCGTCGAAATTTACTACACTGGGATATATGTCTTAAATCTTGTTGGCAGCGTGGAGATTATCCACACACTCCTTCTAATCTATTGACACCTTATATTATTGCAATTGCAACAATTTCAAAGTGTGTACCAGCTGCTGCAACCGCGGTTCATGGACCAGAAGATTGTAGTAGGGAGAAAGGCAGCTTTTCCTGCCCTGCTGATGCTTAAAAGCGGTTGTATGCTGTTGTTAAAATGTACACATTATGAGGTTATCCAACCTCTTCTTCAGGAGACAACCATTGATACAAAAACACGTACAGCACATGGATGGCATCAAGGTACTATACATATTTAACATTGAAATGAATAGGAGAAGCTTTGTAATTTTTTTATCATTCTAGCAAAAGTACTGAAGAGACATTGAATATAAAAATGGACACATGGATTATACACTGATGACACACTGATCCAAATTATTTTTTCACGGAAATGTGAATGAGGCTTTACAGCAACTCCTCTACGTTTCAAATGTGTGAATTTTAGGCTCTGTTTACTTCACATTAGTGGTGTAAGTTTATAATTTACACTTAGAAATGCAGATGACGTACACAACTGTCTCCATAGAGCTTTTGAAATATCTAATATGTCTCAATAGTAATGTGTTAATTTTTTTAACGATTTGTGTTATGCATTTCTATTAAGTTCTAACAACATTTGACAATAATTTTAGATCTTCAGTAACTGATAAATAGTCCATAGCTTATCTCCTTTTGGATGATAGAAAAAATTGGAGTCTGGCTCAACAGGACTAGATTTTCCTTTTCTTTTTCTTTTTCAAAATAAATTATAGTGCATACAAAAGAAAAATGAACATGGTCATCATGACCCAGTTGACGCGTTTCGACATGACCCAGTCGACGCGTTTCGACTGCACTAAGCAGTCTTACTCATGAGCTCATGAGTCTTACTCATGAACAGCTTAGTGCAGTTGAAACGCGTCGACTGGGTCATGTCGACCATGTAAATTTTTCTTTTGTATGCACTATAATTTCTTTTGAAAAATAAAAATAAAAGAAAAATCTAGTCCTTTTGCGCTGGACTCCAATTTTTTCTATTATCCTTGATGTGAGGCCAGGGCGAGGCCAGTATCTGAGCCCCAGGGGGATGAGCATAGAGCAACTGGGTGAGCTGGAATTAAGTTTTTATACTTATCTCCTTTTAACATAAGCGGAGAGATATGTTTTCTTTGTTCTACATTATACAGTATATGTGAATTTACAGACAGAATTAGGAATGTAGTTAGAGTTAGTTTCCATCTCTTTCCATCTCTATTACATATTATAGTGTGTATGAGTGTGTACATATATTTTAAACCTTATCGATTGAGGACAATGATGTGACTTTCCGAGCGTAACAGGAATGGCTAAGGAATTGAAACCACGTGGCATTTTGCTTCTTTATTGTAACTGAGCTGCGCATTCACGGGGTGTGGAATGAATACATATTTTCTCACTGCCTTTGCAGATGTATGCTCATTCCACTTTATACAGTAAAAAGCTTTGCTTGTAGCAATGACTGTTGACTAAAGAATGCCATTGTACACTCATTTATTTTGAGCATTTGCATGTCACCGAGCTCTCCACAAACAGTACAAATAACAGCAATTCTGCGCAGTATTTATTGATATTTCTATGCAGCAGCTACAAAACAAAAGCATTTTCTCATTCAGGTTCAATGAAATTCTGCACTACAAAATATAAGTAGTATGCTAGATTTCCTTACAGAGAATGTAATTCTTTGCTATTGACCATACATGCTAACTAAATAACAAGTCTTTCTATTGACCTGTTCCACAATGAAATATTAATTATTTTGAAAATATAAATCTACCATGACCACCTCGTTGACCTCCCTCCAGCACACTGTAAATTCCAAATTCTGCCGTAATTCATTTCAAAAATACATTTTTTTGTGGTCACAGCTCTTTTTTTTATGATAAAGAGCCCATATTCCCTTACATAAGCATACACATATAAAGATTTTTTAAATTCAATTGTAAGCAACTTTCAAAATAACCTCTATTAAACCCTTAACAACCAATGAAGGATATATCACTTATGAATTGGTACTATTTTCCTCAGTACGATGGATATATCTGTCATGATGAAATTGTAAGTACTGTCCCCTGTACCCTCGAGATTACAGCTGAAGCCAAGCTATAGTTATATAATATATAGGTAGTAGAGATGAGAGGATCAATCTGCTAAGGATTAAGCTCTATTCAAATTTCCTGAATTTGCAGTTTCACGTGAATCAAACATTTTCAGATTCAAATCTAGATTTGCAAAAAGAAAGAAACTTGCCCGCCACCATTTTCTACACTGGTAAAACATCAGAGAGTAAATCAGTGTCTTTTTGCATTGCCCCATGGGCCTCAATATAATGCCTGGCAACTATGACATCTTACAAATTATCATACCTTGCACAGTGGTGGATGGTACCTGTGTCATCACAGATCAGCGATTTCAACTAGAGCAAAGTTTGCCTGGCTGAATAGTTTTGCAACTCCAGAGTCATTGGATAAGTCTGTCTTTCCTGTAGTGTGTAAGCTCTTAATGGAGTCCTCTCATTCTGACCCTTGTAAAGTGTAAGTTCCTATGGTTCTTATGAAAAGTTCTCATGCAGCAGAGGTTCCATAAGTGGGATTATCAGGACTCCTCAGATGATTAACTCCGGTGAACTTTCTCACCGCAGCTTAGCACTACACATTTCAGGCAGGAGTGATTACATGCTCCTGTCAGTGTGTTGCTGCATAGAGCATCAGCTGATGGGACTGCTCTACAAGTGATTAGATTTGTTGTCAGAGAGTATGGATTATCTCTTCACTTCTGACAGGTGAGGAATATGGTTGTTTATTATGTTAATTCTGTTACAGGATACATTGGATTCAGTGGCTATGAGTATGGTTTAATTTAGAGTCAATAAAGGAGTTTGTGTCATTATTTCAAATTAAAGACTTTAGTCTGGATGTACTTTGTTTTATACAATATCATTATGGGGTTAGTAATGGGGGTGTTTTATAGACGTCTCTCAATTACTAACCTCTGGGCTTGATGTCACCAGACAATGCAAAGGTGATATTAACCCCACAAATATGAACCCCACTTGCCATCGCCACAAGACAAGTGGGAAAAGCTGGGCAAAGTGCCAGAAATGGTGCCTAATCAGGGACGGCTGTGGGCTGCAATTTTTAGGCTGGGGGGAATATCCATGGCACCTTACCAGCCTAAGAACGCAAGCCCCCAACTTTCAGCTTGGCTGGCTGTCAAAAATTGGGGGGGACCCCATGTTGTTATTTTAAAAAATATTTATTGAAATAATTAAAAAAAAACAGCCTTGCTAAAGCTGACAGCTGAGGACTGCAGCCCTCTGCTGTCAGTTTTGCCTGGCTGGTTATCAAAAATGCAGGGAAAGCCACATCATTTTTTTTATTATTTATAGCGCAATTGATGGGTTAATTGATGACACTTTTGCTTGTGTCTGACCCTAATTTGAGTTTTTTGGGGCAGATTTGTGGCTCCCCTCAAGGTGTTGTCTATATGATTGATTTTGCCTCTCAGCAAATTATGAACTGTTCGGCGAACTGTTCAGCAAACATCGTAAAGTTCGGGGAACATTGTCAAGCCTTAAATCTCAAGTGATGAGTTACTAAGGCAGTCAGGGGGCATAGCAATTTGTATCTGACTGACATCGTTATCTGAATACTAGGCCTTGCCAAGAATTAACTTAAATTTTTTTTTGTAACCACTGACATAAGTAATGATCATGTTTCCATGATAAAATTATGCATAGCGCTGAAAGATAACATGTTTGATGTCAGATGCTACAACTAGAGGAAGCTAACTGCATATTATTGTATTTTTTACTTGAATGCAGAAACACAATACAATATAGCTCTTTTCAGCAGCCTGCTATGCATGGAATGGCTATGTAGGGGATTTGGAGAATATCTGCTTGGGAAAAAAACACAGGATTTGGACTTTAAAAATTGAATTGTGGAACATTTACATTCCTATGTGTCACTTCATTTGTTTGTCTTCAGCATTCCTTTACTGCAATGGCCAGATGTGCCAATATTTTTTTATGGTTGAAAAATGGTAGGGGACCAAAAGCGCACAAGACCATCTGGTGATACCATTTTAGGTGCAATGAAAGTAAAAGGAAGGTGCTCACCTGAGCAGATTGTGTGTAGGCACAACTCTTATGAACACCTGAAAATATCAGAAATGTAATTTAAATTTAAGAAATGTTATGCGCATGTCCTGTATATCATTATTTAGGTGAAGATTTTTTTTTTCTCCCATTGACTTTAACCTGTATGCAATGCGATAACCATTATAATTCAGTGTAGACTAATAGAAATAAAAATGCATTCAGAAATTGTAAAGCATATAAAATTACAATTTCCCATATGGCAAGTTTAAGGTTGGCAAAGATAAGGTTAAATTTACGAAAAAAAAACACCAAATTATGCAAATGAGTAAAAGTTTTAGTTTTTTAGTTGCTACTAAGTACTGTTCGGCACTATTATAGAAGTTTGAATAGCACCCCAACCTTGTCCTGCTGCACTAAGCTGATTAATGTGTCACAGAAAGGTACTTGAAAGCTATTGAACATTGCATCTTATCAGTAAGCTCACATTTTTACTGAGCACACCAAAAGACAAGTAGAGTTTTATAATATAAAATACACTGAAGTACATTTCCTTCTACTTCATAAAACACTACCTGGAATCCATCCAATGAACAATCAATAGGAATTATCTATGTCTATCTGTCCTACATTTGTGTAATGTGAAGATGCCAGGTCTAGCACTCATCTTTACTGTTGCACTGAGTATCAGCCAATAAACTGTTGTGGAGATTGGTAAAAGTGCAACCCTGCAGAATAATTTCCACTGAATATATTTGTAGGCATAATTAAATTGATCTATAATAAGTGAAGGTTACCTCTAAAGGGAGAGCTAAAACTTCAAAAGTTTGTATAATATGAACTTTGAAGAGGGTTAATGAGTGAAACAATGAGCCCCATCAGAAATAATATTTTAGCACATGCTGTCTAAATCCATCAATAAAAAAATAAATTGCATAAAATGTAAGCTTGTACTTCCTTTTATCCATCTCCCTCGAAATGTAAAACTGATTAGAAATTGCATTTGCAGAAGTACAGAAGTTTACCCAACTATGAAAATTCATTGAAAATGCTGTAAAGGTACGTGACCACGATCTGGAGTTGCTGTGGGTTTGACACTGTGACACTGGGTACTTAAGCAGCGTCAAACCCACAGAGGCCAAATGTTACAGCATAGTAGATGGGACTTCTAGAAATCCAGTGTAAACCATGCACTCATAGTCACTTGCGGATCATCCGCTGACACTGACATGTGGCGCGTCTTTCCAGAACACAGCATGTCAATTTCTCTTGCACTAGTCTCCGCAAGAGAAATTACATCAACAGAGTGTATAGAATTCTGTAAATCCTCACGGTTCAGTGAACACATATGGATTTATCTGCATTCAATAGAAGACAGCGCTTTGGACGCAGCATATGTTAACTGAGTCCAAAGTGCTGCTAGTTCCGGATCTCGTGCACCCAGATTAAGACATTACAGTTTTAGTAAAAAAATGTATATTTAACAATTTTACTTCACATTGGTCTCTAGATCCAATTCTCTTACAATTCTCTACCTCACACATACAATCTATAGACAGAGTAATAGGAAATAGACCAGTAAATCAAGGCCAATGTGCAAACTCTTTACAGATGTCCAAGATTTATTCATGGCGTAGTTTCAGGCTCTATTCATACCTGCAATATTACCATTTTCTACTCTCTACTCTCAGCCCATCAATGATCCCGTCAAGTGATCACTAGCCACCGATGTGTTGGCATGACAACCAGAAGTCTCCTGCAGACCTCTTTGGTTGTCACTGCTGGATTGCTATGAGCACTCCCAGGGGTTGGCACTCATAGCAAGTGAGTATTTCTGCTACATACAGGGATCTGATCATCGCCTGTATGTAGCAGAGACAATTGGGTTATGGCAGAATCTAGTCTCCAATGGAGACTATTGAATCATGCCAAAAGTTAAAAAAAAAGTTTTAAAAGTAAAAAAATAAATAAAAAAATATAAATGTTCAAATCATCCCCCATTTCGCCCTATTCAAAATAAAACAATAGAAAATCAAACATACACATATATGGTATCGCCGAGTTCAGAATCACTCGATTTATCAATAAAAAAAGGATTAACCTGATTGCTAAATGGCGTAGTGAAAAAAAGTCAAAAAGCCAGAATTACATTTTTTTGATAGCCACGATATTGCATTAAAAATGGTATCATTAAAGACTTCAGCTCGACACGCAAAAAATAAGCCCTCACCTAAGCCAAGATCACAAAAAATGGAGACGCTATGGGTATGAGAAAATGGCACAATTTTTTTTTTAACAAAGTTTGGAATTTTTTTCACCATTTAGATAAAAAAGAACCTATACATTTTTGATGTCTATGAACTCATTATGACCTGGAGAATCATAATGGCAGGTCAGTTTTAGCATTTAGTGAACATAGTAAAAAAGCAAAACAAAAACAAATTTTGGATTGCACTTTTTTGCAATTTCACCAGACTTGGAACTTTTTCCCATTTTCCAGTAAAATATTTGTTAAAATCAATGAAGTTGTTCAAAAGTACAACTTGTCTGGCAAAAACAAGCCCTCACTTGACCATATTGACCAAAAACTAAAAAAGTTATGGCTCTAGGAAGAAGGGGAGCAAAAAATGAAAACGCAAAAATGAAAATACCTCCGGTCATGAAGGTCCATTAGTCTGTTTCAGTAGGCTCCACAATCATGGGGAAGACTGCTGATTTGACAGGTGTCCAGAAGGCAGTTATTGACACACTCCACAAGGAGGACAAGCCACAAATGGTCATTGCTATAGAAGCTGGCTGTTCACAGAGTGCTGTATCCAAGCATATCAATGGAAAGTTGAGTGGAAGGAAAAAGTGTGATTGAAAAAGGTGCACAGGCAACCAGGATAAACGCAGCCTCAAAATTATTGTTTCTTAAGGCCATTATAAAAATTTTGGGGAGATTCACAAGGAGTGAACTGCGGCTAGAGTCATTGCTTCAAGAGCCACCACACACAGACGTATCCAAGACATGGGCTACAAGTGTCGCATTCCCTATGTCAAGCCAATCATGACCAATAGACAATGCCAGAAGGGTCTTACCTGGGCCAAGGAGAAAAAGAACTGGACTGTGGCTCAGTGCTACAAGGTGTTGTTTTCAGGTAAATGTATATTTTGCATTTCATTTAG
>VIAB01032794.1:0-11126 GCA_009801035.1 Oophaga pumilio | reverse complement strand
AAGGATCCGCAGCAGGCATCGACATCGCAGCAGCAGTTATCTGGAAGGTCCATAGCTGTACAAAAACGTGTTAGAAAAACAAAAAGAGTTGCAGGACAGCTTGGCCTGATGGTCAAATTAGCACAGCGTGCAAGCCCTGGAAATTTATACTATAGTAGGAAGAGTCCAATGTAGCACTTTTTTGACCAAAATCCTATTGATGAGGCAAAGGTTATCTGTAAGAAGTGCGGAAGGACCTTTAGCCGAGGGAAAAATCTCAGAAATTTGAATATCAGTTGCATGCTTAGACATTTAATGAACATGCACTTGCAAGCGTGGACGGACTACAAAACCTACAAATATACCCCAGGGCCAGCGTCAGCACCTGGCTCACCCGGGCAAGTGCCGGTTCCCTGAGCAGGTAGGGGGGGCCAACTCGTGGGCGACGGCACTGGCACAGGGCCCCTCATATTACAAAAAAGTGTCTCTGACGGTGGGGGTCCCACACACAGTCAGACACATCAGCGTACTATGAGGGGCCCTGTGCCAGTGCCGTCGCCCACGAGTCGGCCCCCCCTGCTTGCTCAGGGCCCCAGCACTTGCAATACTTACCTCTCCCTGCTCCACCGCGGTGACGTCTTCCGCGGTTCCTGACAATGATATTCAGATTAGAGAGGGCGATGACGTCATGTCTGTACGCCCTCTGCCTAAACAGTCCAAGTGCAGAGAGCTGTAAGATGGCGACGCTGAGGAGTCCAGAGGAGAGCAGTGCACAGCGAGGAGAGATATTTCAGTTTTTTAATGTTTGGAGCAATATATGGGGAGCATTATACACTGGAGAATTATATATGGGGCCCAGCATACACTTGAGCATTCTAAATGGGGGACATCAGACACTGGAGCAGCATTTATGGGGCCCATTATACACTGGAGCAGTATACATGGGCCCATTATATATGGAGCATTATTTTGGCCCATAAGACACTGGAGCAGCATCCATGGAGCCCATCATATACTGGAGCATTCTAAAAGGGGGACTTCAGACACTGGAGCAGCATTTACGGGGACCATTATACACTGGATCATTATAAATGGGGCCCATTATATATGGAGCATTATTTTGGCCCATAAGACACTGGAGCATCATCCATGGGGCCCATCATATACTGGAGCATTCTAAATGGGGCAGATCAGACACTGGAGCAGCATCCATGGAGCCCATCATATACTGGAGCATTCTAAAAGGGGGAAAACAGACACTGGAGCAGCATTTACGGGGACCATTATACAATGGAGCATTATAAATGGGGCCCATTATATATGGAGCATTATTTTGGCCCTTAAGACACTGGAGCATCATCCATGGGGCTCATCATATACTGGAGAATAATATGAGGTTCATTATTTATGGGGCATCATATAGGGTATGGAGCATCATATGGGGCACATATGGACCTATTCTGTATGGAGCATTATATGGAGCCCATTCTGTATGGAGCAATATATGTGGCTCATCATATACTGTATGGAGCTTTATACGTGACTCATTATACTATATGGAGCAATGTGTATACTCATTATACTCTATGGGGACCGTCCCATACTGTATGTCACATTATATGGGGACCATCATATACTGGAGCATTATGTGGAGATCATCATATACTGTATGGAACATTATAAGGGACCAATTATGTATGGAGCAATATATGGGGCTCATTATTCTGTATGGCGCACTATGTGGTGGCCATAATACTGTATGGAGGAATATACTGTCCGGTTTTTGAGCTATTGTAGATTTTAACATAGATATCAGTCATGTCATACATAAATCCCATAAGAAAAGGTCATAAAGCAAAAACAAAAGCAAAACACCAAAAGGAGGGGCTTTACACACAACCAAGATACTAAAAAGGTATAAATTTTATTGAAAAACAAGAAATTAAAAAAGGGCAATAACCACAAAACACAAAGAGAGGTGGGTGTGCCCGGGCAGAAAAACAGACAGTACAAATTTTATACCATTATGCACCAGAGATATAGAAACAAGTGATAATGCACCAAGAAAAATGCCAGGAGGAACACATTAGGCTGAAAAGTAGGTTACCATAAAAAGTCACACAGTGGTGACAATTATCAAAACGATATAATATATATATGTAACAATCCCAAGTGGGACAGGGTAAAAATAGAACATATGTGTTCCTACCAGCAAGAAATGTACATAATCACATTGTATGTAAGCACATAAATTAGGCACATACTAACGATAGTCAAAAAAAAAACAAAAAAACAATGTACAAATGCAAAAAATGGCGATAGTCATATCATGTATATGCACATATATTAAACATATATCAGCGGTAATCAAAAGAAGTAATGTGCAAATACAGCATCATTAAATCAAACATAATTAAATAGAGGCATACCAGTTACCAGTAATCAGAGCCCGGGGAACCCACCACACCCGACACGCGTTTCGCAAGAAATGCTTCGTCCAGGGGTGGTTGGGTACTGGCCAGATAGGGCATTTTATACATAGAGGAGCCAATCATAGAAAAGTAACTAATTTAAGCTCCTCCCACTCTCCCGAGAACAATATAGACCAAAGAAGCCACACATTAAGTTTTTTATTGTTAAATAACATTGGATATCACGTACTATAACTATCGACTAAGAGCCAGTGCTCAACGGGCTAAAGATATATCAGATATATGCGCGATCGCGATATACATAGACTCAACACACACCAACTAAGAGGTGTGTAGTCAAGGCAACCCTGATGCTAAGATGCCGATGCAAAATGCGTCACTACCGGTGACGTGCTGGTATACGTCACATCCGGTCTTTGCTAACGCGACTTCCGGAATAGTTACTAGCTTGTTGGTGAAACCATGGAGATCAGATGCCCGGATTCACAATCGTCACTTCCGGTACTTATCTGCCGAACATTCTTGTCATGCTAATATATAGGTTACCATGTCAACCGCACAGCAATCATTCACATCACCCATATCACTTACAAAGAGTATCTCATCCATTCAAATCAGTCAGTGCTCAGAAACAAAAAATCCCAGAATAAATAAGACCCAGCATCAAAAAGTTCAAGATTTAACAGGTAAGTATCTCAGTAAGCTGAACCTGAAAAAGACTAAGAGAGCAATTAGATGATAATACATACAGTATCACATACCGAGACATATAATAACGGGCACTATAAGATATCAAGGTAATAAAGTGACAAGTGCATACTAAGGTGCATAATGGTAATAAAACCAAAAAGTGCAGATGATCAATATGTCATAAGGCCCAAGAGATCTCGAAGTTACATGGATAACAGGAGAGGTGATTCATTCCGATGGGCATGGTCAATCGAATAAATTAAGCCAAATACGGACTGAGGTCAAACCAATCAGGAGAGAATGTATAATAACCCTAAGGCCGGGATCACACATGCGACGAAAATGTCCGACGCTCGCATGTGAAATCCCAGCTCTGGCGCCGGCACTCGGGAGTGGAGCATATGGCCTAAGAGTAAAACAATAATGAAAAATAAAAAATGAATAAAAATTACACACAAGACCAGATAAAATGGTTCATGACAGAATCAAAAAATACTCTCTAAAACAGGTTCATGAAGAACACATATAACAAAAAAATATGCACATATGACAGGACTGTGGAAAAAAGGACCTCAAAATGCACAAGAAGATTATCTATATAGGCAAAAAGGGGGCATAGCTGTTATGTTCGTTAAGGTCAGATGGTGTAATGGTATCTAACTTATAGATCCATTTTGCTTCTTTTTGGGCCAAAAGTCTCTTCCAATTGCCTCCTCTAGACCCAATGAAAACCCTATCAATGCCACATACTACCAATCCCTTTGGATCACAACCATGAGAGACCTTAAAATGTCGTGGAATTGGTTTCAATTTTTGAAGATCATTTTCAGAGGTGGCACCTTCAATGTCCAGGACATGTTCCCGTACTCTTCCACGTAGTTCACGTGTGGTCATGCCTATATAAAATAGACCACATGGGCATGTTGCGTGATACACGACTGCCTTTGTGGTACAGAAAATAGTATGAGTGATCTTGTACTTTTTGTTGTTTTTAGAGTTGGTAAATTCCATAGTGTTGCAAATATTGACACAGGCGACACATTTGCCACACTGCGTGCAGCCCCACTTGGGGCCCTTAGATCCAAAAATGTAGTTAGAAATATTACCCCTATGGTAACTATGGACTAATTGGTCCCTAAGACTTTTAGACCTCCTGAAAGTGAGTGAAGGGGTCTGTCCAATACATTTGGATAACGTGTTATCCATCAAGAGAATATGCCAATATTTAGAGATGATATCTCTGACCTCATTACTCCTCGTGTTGAAGTCTAGAATATAGCGTACCTGTTCCGTTTCTTTCTTGATTTTCTTCTTCTGTAATAACTCAGCTCTATCACTTCCATAAGCCCTCTGGTATGATCGACATATAGTCTTTTTGCCATATCCACGATCTTTGAATCGCTTACACAGATCCAGGGCTTTTTTTTTCAAATTAATCATTGTTGGAGCAAATTCTTTTTGCACGTAAAAATTGCCCAGTTGGAATGTTCCTAATTAAATGCCCAGGATGCTGTGAAGAGGCATGTAGCAAGGAATTAACAGACGCACTTTTCCGAAACAGATCTGTATGGATAAAACCATTGTCATCAACATTAATAAGAATATCTAAGAATTCAATCTTTTTACGATCACTTTTGTAGGTCAATTTGATGTTTCGGGTATTGACATTGAGGTCATTAAAAAATTCTTCTAGTTCACACTGGGTACCTTGCCAAATCATTAGCACATCGTCTATGTATCGCCACCAAGTGACGACCATATGACTCAACCTATGGGGCATGGTTATAAAATTCTCATGCTCCCATAATCCAAGAAATAAGTTTGCGTATGAGGGCGCACAAGACGCCCCCATAGCAGTACCCTGTGTTTGGAGGTAAAAGGATTCTCGAAAAATGAAAAAGTTGTGTGAAGACAAACTTCAATGCATTAATAAGAAAATTGCATAGGTTTATGTCAAGTCCGCTATTGTCGAGAAAAAAAGACGTAGCTTCAATCCCATCCTGGTGTCGGATTGCAGTTTACAAAGACTCGACATCACAGGTGACTAGAGTCATACCTTCCTCAAGTTGGATCCCATCTAATTTCTTGAGTGTCGGTTGTATCTTTCAAAAATGAAGGCAAGGTTTCAACCAATGTTTTAAGATAGTAATCAATCAATCTTGAAATAGAATCAGAGATGTTGTTGATCCCTGACACTATAGGCCTACCTGGCGGTGTGACTGGGTCCTTATGGATTTTCGGTAACAAGTATATACTTGCAATTTTTGGATCCTCGATCCACAGACCCTCCATCTGCTTAGGACTTAAAATACCATCCTCAACAGCCTCCTGTAACAAATCATGAAGCTCCATCCTGTATTTGAACAAAGGATTAAAGGTAAGTTTTTTATAACAAAGTGGATTTTTGAGCTGCCTCAACATTTAGTTCTCATATGCCGATATAGACCACACTACCACGTTGCCATCCTTATCGGATGGTTTAATAGTTACCTATTTCAAATTTTGCAGTTCCTCAAGGGCTCTTCTTTCATCTTGAGTTGGATTATCCCTCATGATGGTTTCTGGGATATTTTGTATTCTTGCATCACTAATCGTACAAAACGATCAATTTCAGGAACAGTGTTGATCTGCGGAAATTTTTAGATCTAGGGAGGAGATACTTTGGATGCTCAAAGCTAGAGCCTCCTGCCTCCTCACTCAATTCCTCTAGAATCTGGAGTGCTTCTGCTTCCGCTTCTGTTGGAAACAAATAGTTATTAGACTGGTGCTGGTAGTATATTCTTTTATATATTAATTTTCTAGCAAAAAGTTATAAGTTTTTGCAAATAGAGAAATGGTCGGGGGCAGAATAGGGAGAAAAAGTAAGGCCTTTACTTAATAAGGATATTTGGGCCTGTGATAATACCACCTCGAAGAGGTTAATTACCTACATGGCAGTATTTTCAGATGCCTCATTACCGTCAAGGTTGATGTCCTCCTGTCGTCTCCTTGTATTATATCTCGGGTAGCGATTATCATTTCTTCTTGGGTTAAACCTCAGATGGTATCTGCCATCATTGTTTGATGACGTTATAGATGTCCCTGTACTTGAGGCACTGGTAGATTCTGACATAGATGCTTCTTTGTTTGGAATATCTCTGTGACTCCATTCATATACTTTATTGTCCATTTTATCCTGTAGATCCCTCTGAAATTTCTTATTTTTAGTTAGAGAAATATCCTTCTTCCATTCGTCACAGCAGTTATCCATTTCTTTTTTTTGAAAGCCTCAAATTCTTCCTGGGAGCATTCTTTCTCTAACTTCTTAAAAATTTTGTCTATTTCAAGACCCAAGTATGTGCCTATTTTATGTGCTTACATACAATGTGATTATGTACATTTCTTGCTGGTAGGAACACATATGTTCTATTTTTACCCTGTCCCACTTGGGATTGTTACATATATATTATATTGTTTGGAGAATTGTCACCACTGTGTGGCTTTTTATGGTAACCTACTTTTCAGCCTAATGTGTTCCTCCTGGCATTTTTCTTGGTGCATTATCACTTGTTTCTATATCTCTGGTGCATAATGGTATAAAATCTGTACTGTGTGTTTTTCTGCCCGGGCACACCCACCTCTCTTTGTGTTTTGTGGTTACTGCCCTTTTTTAATTTCTTGTTTTTTCAATAAAATGTATACCTTTTTAGTATCTTGGTTGTATGTAAAGCTCCTTCTTTTGGTGTTTATGTCATGTAAGAAGTGAAGTATTTTTCATTGTGCTATACCTATATTTCTGTGCCGTATCAGAGCATCATGAATTGTGGTATGTGAGGGGCCCGCTGACACACTTTGGCCCGGGGCACATGAAAACCCGGAGCCAACCCTACCCCCCCCCACAAGTTTAGCCAAATAACCCCCAGTTTTTAATGCGTAACTATTATTATAAAGTTATGCTCAAAAAAGAGAGAGAGGACGGCACCTCCAAAAATCATACAGTGATCTAATGCCTCTCGGCAAAAATATATATAACTGAACATGAGGTTCTTAGTTTAACATTCTGATCACACTGTATGAAGCCCACTGCCATGTCACGACAAACCTCGTAGTGGGTCCTGACCAACCCTAACGGAGCGGAGCCGTGCGGCGACCACCGCCACCGCGCCAATGCACCAGCAGGGTAGCCCCAAAGCACCCGTGCTGCAAGACTGAGTCCCCATGACTCCAGACCGCACCGCCCCACCAGCACAAAGCCACAGCAACAATGGCCGCCACACGGCACCCACACCAAAAATGAAAGGAGTACTGAAACTCACCTTCCTCTAGCTCTTCAGTGAGAGCAGAAAAGGGCTAGACCCTTTACTTTGCAGTCTCCTGCTAATTAAAATCACACCAAATGGGAGAAGTGCACATCCAAAGGAAAAAAAAAAAGGACAGAACATGCAATATGCTCAAAAAAGAGAGAGGACGGCACCTCCAAAAATCATACAGTGATCCAATGCCTCTTGGCAAAAATATATATAACTGAACACGTTCAGTTATATATATTTTTGCCAAGAGGCATTAAATCATTGTATGATTTTTGGAGGTGCCGTCATCTCTCTTTTTTGAACATATTATAATAAAGTTAATTATGGTTGCCAAGCTTAGGTAACAAGAATTGATGTCTTTGCCATTCAAATGGGCACTGTAGGTGTGTTTACTGTCCTCCTCATCCCTGCCGACTTTGCTTCCCCATTGACTTGCATTGGGTTTCGTGTTTCAGTCAGACCACCGACTTTTCCCGATGGTCGGCCGATTTCGTTCGACTCGACTTTTGAGAAAGTCGGGTTTCATGAAACCAGACTCGACCCTAAAAAAGGCAAAGTCGCTCATCTCTAGTCACTAAACTCACATTTAGTGGCCAATGTCAGGCACCTACTGCCAAGGCAAATAAAATAATGGGATGCATTAAAAGAGGCATAGATGCTCATGAGGAGAACATAATTTTACCTCTATACAAGTCACTAGTGCGACCACACTTAGAATACTGTGTGCAGTTCTGGTCTCCGGTGTATAAGAAAGACATAGCTGAACTGGAGCGGGTGCAGAGAAGAGCGACCAAGGTTATTAGAGAACTGGGGGGTCTGCAATACCAACACAGGTTATTACACTTGGGGTTATTTAGTTTGGAAAAACGAAGGCTTAGGGGTGATCTTATTACAATGTATAAATATATGAGGGGACAGTACAAAGACCTTTCTAATGATCTTTTTACTCTTAGACCTGTGACGGGGACAAGGGGGCATCCTCTACATCTGGAGGAAAGAAGGTTTAGCCATAATGACAGACGCAGATTCTTTACTGTAAGAGCAGTGAGACTATGGAACTCTCTGCCGTCTAATGTTGTAATGAGTGATTCCTTACTAAAATTTAGGAAGGGACTGGATGCCTTTCTTGAAAAGTGTAATATTACAGGCTATATTCACTAGTTTCCTAGATATTGCGTTGATCCAGGGAGCTAGTCTGATTGCCGTATGTGGAGTCGGGAAGGAATTTTTTTCCCCAATGTGAAGCTTACTATTTGCCACTTGGGTTTTTTTTTTGCCTTCCTCTGGATCAACATGTTAGGGCAGGTTAGGATAGGATATGGGTTGAACTAGATGGACTTAAAGTCTTCCTTCAACCTTAATAACTATGTTACAATGTTACTATGTTACTAGCTTAGCCTTGGATCTGCTGCAGCTGACTTTGTACTATGTGCTGTTTTTACGGATTAAACAGATGAGTTTAAACTGAGCCTAAAGCTCACTATATTTCTCGGATAAGACCCTATCTTGCGTTTTTCTCTCCTACAGTTTTCCTTGGATAAAATTCCACATAAGCATCTTCAGCATGATTCTAACCTATCTGAAGAGGAATTCCTCACCCTCAATAAACTGGAGATGAATAATGACCTCATTATAAAATCTTCAGATACAGGGGGTAATCATGTACTTTTGGACCACTAAAGGTATCTGACCATGTGACACTTTATCCTGGATGATCATGATACCTATGAGATTCTACCATACAACCCAACCCCAACACATACGAGTTACCAAGACACCTGTAGACATATTTGATGGCACCATCGAAAAGCTCTTTAAGCAAAACATTGACATTTTGGGTCCATGATCAGGATACTCCCCAAGTCTCAATCCCATTGATAATCTGTGGTCAATCCTGCAAAAGTGAGTGCACAAGTCAAAACACAAAAATTGTAATAAACTCCAAGCACCAATTAAGTAAGAATTTGTTGTCATCAGCCAGAATTTGGCCCAGAGACTAATATGGTCCCTTACAGATAAATGTATGCGGCTTATCAGAAAACAAGCAAATACAGTTACCTCTTTAGTCAGTATTTTCAATATCTGACTTATGGTTCTGTGCTCACAAGTCCATATGACAAAACGTGGCTCTTTGGATTTTCAGTCAAATGGGGAATTCTGCTTAAAGTTGAACTTTAAATGTAGGCTCTCCATACATTTGGACAAAATTAGGGAGTGGCATATATTCCCACCTTAAAAACTGTGGGTTGGCCTATAACTCAGCTCCCTTGGTGGAAACGCCAATCATTATCTTTTATTAACCCCTTACAATAAATTTAAGCATTACGAAATAATAAACCCTCTCACTAAATTAACAATAAGTCTCTGGAATAAGACTAATAAAAAAAATGCAATCAGAACCCTAATATTTGTGCCCATACTCTGTTATATCTGATTCCAAATAGATATAAATCCTTAAAAACTAAAAATAACTTCAGAAAACCACAATTTGTCAATTAGTACATAAAAACAATGTTCTTTCTACAAGCATGATAAAATCTCTATTTAATTCTATTAGACTAACAGACTCTGAACTTCTAATCCTCAAAGAAACAATCAGAGTTCATCTACCAGATATCTCAAATCGGTCAGTTGCAAGTCTAGTACAAGATCTTTTTGTAAAAACGAAAATAAAAGAATAATTTCCAAAATATATAAAACCCTCTGTGATTCATGGGAGAGAGATCCCTCAATTCCATCAACAAATGGGAAAAATAATTAAATGTAACCTTTAACTCAGAAGAAGTCACAAAAATACTAAAGGATGTGCACTCCATTTCTCCCTCAATCAAGTACCAAGAGCTCAACTATAAGGTAATATCAAGGTGGTACAAAACCTCTGATATTCTCTATAAAAATCAAAAAATCTTACTCATTTAATTGCTGGAGATGCAACTCAGACCTTGGTACACCCTCCCATATTTGGTACTACTGCACTAAAAAATTTTGAGAAAAAGTCCATAAACATATAAGAAAGGTTTTCAATATCTCATTCCCTCTAACTCCCCTGATAATCTTATTCAACTTCCATTCTCAATATCAACCTATCAGCACGCATAAAATAATATCTCATATCTTTAATGTGGCCAAAAGTGTTATTGCAAGACACTGAATTGATCCTGATTCCCCATCCTTTCCAGAATGGATTAATGAGTCAAACACAATATTCTGATATCAAAAAACTTATCTGACCTATTCTAAGCAGGATAAGCTCATTGAACACTGGAACCTTTGGTACGAATATCAAAATAAGATTCTACTCAAAAACACAGATTTTACTCAAGAATCACCCACTCCCAATATCATATAAACAACAAATATATAGATATACCGCACATAATTACCCGTTTTTATTTCTACCATTACAAATGTGAATTTTTGCTAGCTCTCAGTTGGACTCCCCTCCCCGCACCCTCTCCACAGCCATTCCTCTCTTTTTCCACAAGTTTTTGTTCCCATATATAAAACAAATATTGTTTCTGTTTTCATTCAATTGCATTTAAATGTTATTATTAGAGATGAGCGACTTTGCCTCCGGGAGGGTCGAGTCGGGTTTCGGATCACCCGACTTTCACAAAAGTCAAGTCGAACGAGATCAGCCGACTAACAAGCGGCAAAAGTCAGAGTTTCGACAAAAAACGAATCCCGACCATAATGCAAGTCAATGGGGAAGAAAAGTCGGCTGGGAGTGGAGGAC
>VIAB01032783.1:6814-17576 GCA_009801035.1 Oophaga pumilio | reverse complement strand
GCAGTTCACCTCAGGCAGCACAGAGGCTAGGTTCACCCCTGGATGTTTGAAACCGGCCTAACACAGTCCTTTAATATATAGTGTACTCATTTATTATGTATAACACCATCCTTAGTTACATAGTTTCCTCTTTAATTATATATAACACCACCCCTTATTAAGTACCATCCTCTCTTGTTACATATGATGCCGTCCCTTATCATATAGCTTCCTCTGCCATTATGTACAGAGCTGTCCCCTCTTTTATTGCATAGTCCCCTCTCTTGTTAGATGTAAAATGACTGCTGATGGAGGAGCCAGTGACCAGACGACCAGTCCATCAGCATCTCCATTAGAAAAGAAGCTTTCCCATGCTCCATCAGCCAATTGTTATGTTTGTGAGTCTCTACGCTGCACCATTGCAGGGGCTGCTTCTTGCACCTATCTACTTACACCCTCCTGGGTGGGTAACTCTCGGTTACTGCATTAGGCAAAACTACAAGTAGACAAACTATAGTGTAACCCTTAGAATATTCTGAGCCTATTGGTTGTGCAGCGCAGGGGTACTAGCAGTCCCAGGTTAGGTGTGTGTGTGAAATTGAACTGTGTTCTAATCTTGCATTATCGGGGTACTCAGGTTCTGTTGTTAGTAAAAAGTAGTTTCTTGACAAATTGTCTGGTCGTGTTCTTTATCCTTGACCCGCTGTACTCTGGGAGAGCCCACCACGATACACTGTCTATAAGCTTAATAATCTCACAAGGAAGCAAGTACAAAGCCAGGTTTAAAGTGAACCTGTCAGCAGGAATTTGCTAAGTAAACTACAGGCATTGTCAGGTTGGCACTGTTATACTGTCACGGGTGTGTCAGAGGCTGCAGACAGTCGCACTGCGTCTGGCTGCAGAAGGTCTCTGCGGTTCGCTTTGCAGACACCTTCCTAATCCTACTGACTCTTGGACCCGGTGGCGACCTCACCCCGGCTCTAATTGACACATTTGGACTGGATATTTATAAGCTTCCTGCCTGCTTCTGGAAGTCGCCGGTGATATTTCCATTTTCCCTTGTTGAGGTTTGGTGCTATAGCAGTTGGCTATCTTTCTCTTTGGTGTTTGGAGGACATCTGTGTTACTTTGGGCAAGCTAAATGGTCCTTGTTTTTTACTAGGTTCAATTTTGTGGTCACTTTCAGTCCAGGGGTCAAAAATGTCAAGGCTGATGCTTTGTCCCGGAGCTTCCCTGGTTGGCGTGACCATGAGGACCCTGTCCCGATTTTGCAGAAGGGGTAGTCATTTCAGCATTGTACCCTGAGCTGGAGGGTGAGGTGTTGGAGGCTCAGGGGGACGTCCCAGCCTCCTGCCATCCAGGAAGGTTATTTGTGCCACTGAATCTGTGCCGCAAAGTAATTGGGGAACATCACAACTCTATGGTTCCTGGTCATCCAGGTGGTAAGGCAATCGCGAATCGGAATGTGGTAGAATAAGTTGCTGCTTGTAGTATCTGCACACTTTATAAAGTACCCATCCAAATGGTACCCTTCTTCCACTATCTATTCCTAGAAGACCATGGACACACTTGTCCATGGATTTTATTATTGACCTACCGGTATCTGAAGGCAAGACTATAGTTTTGCTGGTTGTAGATAGGTTCAGTAAAATGGTTCATTTTGTCGCATTACTGGCACTTCTGAATGCCAAGACTCTTGCTCAGGTGTGTATAAACGAGATTGTGAAGCTTCATGGGGTTCCTTCCGATGTGGTATCAGAAAGGGGGACCCAGTTTGTTTCCAAGTTCAGAATGGTGTTCTGTTCTTGACTGGGGGTGCTGCTGTCCTTTTCCTCTGCCTTCCATCTCCAGTCGAATGGACAGACCGAGCTTGTTAACCAGAATTTGGAGACCTCCCTCAGGTGTTTTGTCTCTGAAAATCAGTTGGATTGGTCATCCTACTTACCGCTGGCAGAATTTGGCATCAATAATCACCGTCAAGAATCTACTGGCAGGTCACCGCTCTTTGGTGCATACGGATACCATCAACAGTTTGGTACCTTTAGCGGGGGAGGGGCTTCAGGAGTTCCGGAACAGGAACGCTTTGCTTCGTCGCTCTCCTCAGTGTGGTGAGGGATTCTGAGTAATTTGAAGCTGATTGGGAGACAGGTAAAAACAGATGGATGACAGAAAACGCTTGCCAGGTCCAGACCTGAGTGTGAATGACTTTGTGTGGTTGTCTACCAGGAATATCAGGCTGAAGGTTCCTTCCTGGAAGTTGGGACCTAGATTTATTGGTCCCTATAAAATAACCGCTGTCATCAATCCAGCAGCATTTCGTCTTGAGCTACCTCAGGTTCTTAAGATCCACAATGTCTTCCATAGGTCTTTGCTCGAAATATGTGGAACCTCTTGGGCCCTCACCCCTATCACTGCCCCCAATAATGGTTGATGGAAACCTAGAGTTTCAGATTTCTAGGATTGTAGATTCTCGCCTCCAATGTCATTCGCTGCAATATTTGGTGCACTGGAAGGGTTATGACCCAGAGGAAAGGATGTGGGTCTCAGCATCAGAGGTGAATGCCCCCAGGGTGGTTTGTTCATTTCACACCTCTTGTCTCGAGAAATCTGGTCCTGAGTGTCCAGAGGCCACTCGTAGAAGGGAGGGTACTATCACGGGTATGTCAGAGGCTGCCGACAGTCGTACTACGTCTGGCTGCAGAAGATCTCTGCAGTTGACTTTGCAGACACCTTCCTAATACTTCTGACTCTTGGAGCTAGTGGCAACATCGCACTGGCTCAAATTGACACACCTGGACTGAGTGTTTATAAACTTCCTGTCTGCTTCTGGGAGTCACCGGTGATATTTCCATTTTCCCCTGTTGAAGCTTGCAGCTATAGCAGTTGGCAACCTTCCTCTTTGGTGTTTGGAGGACATCTGTGTTACCTCTCTGAGTCTACTCAAGATAAGTGTTCCCCTTGTTTGTCTATCCCTGCTGTCTTTAGTTGTAGTGGGGATCAGCTAGTGAACACCCCATCCTTCCCTATGCAGGGCTTATCATAAGGGTCAGGCAGGGATTAGATTCCTGCTTGATGATACTGTAGGTGCAGAACCTATATAGGGATGCTTAGGGCAAACAGGGTGACTTTAGATCTTCCTAGGGGTCTCCACTCCCCTCTTCCCTAGTGTTGGGCTCCCTTCTCCTCATCCTTTCGTGTTGCATTTAGTCTTCCCACACTGTGCGTGACATATACTAATTAAAATGATACCTGGTGTGAAGAAATCCATCTTGTGGTCCTTGTGTAATGAGTGTTAGAAGTTTTCAGTTAATGATATGCCCGTGCTCCGGGGCAGGACTCTAGGCAGAGTCTTATCTTATCTGCTCTAAGTCAGAGAAAACAAGAAGAGACCTGCTCATAGCCCGTACTGAAGCACAAACTGTCTGTCTCTATAATGACGAACATGTTTGTGCTTTGGGGCAGGCATGTGGGCAGGTCTTTCCTTGGTTTCTCTGGCCTAGAGCAGGAAGATAAGACTCTGCCTACAGTCCGGCCCCGGAGCACGGGCATCTCATTAACTGAAAACGTCTAACACTGATTACACAAGAACCACAAGACGGATTTCTTCACCCCATGTATCATTTTAATCAGTATAACACTGCCAAGCTGACAGTGTCTGTAGTTTACTTAGCAAAATCCTGCAGACAGGTTTGCTTTAAGTAAGGTCCTCAATCAAGGAATCACATAATGAGCAAAAAAGGAAAACAGGGTGGAGCCGATCAGAACTGGGTACTGTTATCTGACCTAGCAGTGTGCTCTACAGAGAATAAAATATCTCAAGGGAAAGAGCTGCTGCCTGGTGCACAAGAGTTACCAGGTTCAAGTCCTGGCAAGATAACTTAATCTGTAGAATAAGTGTTTTGTTGGGTGATCGGAAGCTTGTTTACACTGCACGATAATGGTGAAATAAGTGCAGCGTAAATGCACGTTAGTTTGTTACTAACATGAAGACATGTAACAGGCTGCATATAAGATCAATTTGGATCTACTGCAGTGTACTGGCCTTTTATTCTTAGGTCCATTTGTCAAGATTCTATTTAATCAAACAGCAAAATTTGCTCATTGATGGAACAGTATCACTGAAGAGACAGGCAGGATACACATACAAGTGCTTCTCACTAAATTAGAATATCATCAAAAAGTTATTTTATTTCAGTTCTTCAATGCAAAAAGTGAAACTCATATACACACATGGTCAAAATTGTTGGTACCCCTTGTTTAATGACAGAAAAACCCACAATGGTGACAGAAATAACTTGAATCTGACAAAAGTAATAATAAATCAAAAATCTATGAAAATGAACAAATGAAAGTCAGACATTGCTTTTCAACCATGCTTCAACAGAATTTAAAAAAAAATAAAACTCATGAAAAAAGCCTAGACAGAAATGATGGTACCCTTAACTTAATATTTTGTTGCACAACCTTTTAAGACAATCACTGCAATCAAACAATTCCTGTAACTGTCAATGAGACCTCAGCACCTCTCGACAAGTATTTTAGCCCACTCCTCAATAGCAAACTGCTCCAGTTGTCTCGTGTTTGAAGGTTGCCTTTTCCAGACAGCATGTTTCAGCTCTTTCCAAAGATGTTCAATATGATTTAGGTCAGGACTCATAGAAGACCACTTCAGAATAGTCCAATGTTTTCCTTTTAGCCATTCTTGGGTGTTTTTAGCTGTTTGTTTTGGGTCATCATCCTGTTGCAAGACCCATTACTTGTGACTGAGACCAAGCTTTCTGACACTGGGCAGCACATTTCTCTCTAGAATACCTTGATAGTCTTGAGATTTCATTGTACCCTGCACAGATTCTAGACACCCTATGCCAGATGCAGCAAAGCAGCCCCAGAACATAGCAGAGCTTCCTCCATGTTTCACAGTAGGGACAGTGTTCTTTTCTTCATATGCTTCATTTTTCCATCTGTGAACATAGAGCTGATGTGCCTTGCCAAAAAGTTCCATTTTTGTCTCATCTGTCCATAGGACATTCTTCAGAAGCTTTGTGGCTTGTCAACATGTAGTTTGGCAATTTCCAGTCTGGCTTTTTTATGATTTTTTTTCAACAATGGTGTCCTCCTTGGTTGTCTCCCATGAAGTCCAACTTTAGCTCATACAACGACGGATGGTGCGATCTGACACTGATGTTCCTTGAGCTTGAAGTTCACCTTTAATCTGTTTAGAAGTTTTTCTGGGCTCTTTTGTTTCCATTCGTATTATCCATCTCTTTGATTTGTCATCAATTTTCCTACTGCGGCCATGTCCAGGGAGGTTGGCTACAGTCCCATGGAGCTTAAATTTCTGAATAATATGTGCAACTGTAGTCACAGCAACATCAAGCTGCTTGGAGATGGTCTTATAACTTTTATTTTTAACATGTTTGTCTACAATTTTCTTTCTAATCTTAGACAACTCTTTCCTTCGCTTCCTCTGGTCCATGTTGAGTGTGATACACACGTCACCAAACAGCACAGTGAGTATCTGGAGCCCTCTATACAGGCCCACTCACTGACTCCAAGATTGTAGACACATGTGATGCTAATTAGTGGACACATCTTGATTTAGCATATTCCTTTTGTCACATTATTTTCAGGGGTACCATCATTTCTGTCCAGTCCTATTTCATGAGTTTTATTTTTTTTAAATTCTGTGGAAGCATGGTTGAAAAGCAATGTCTGACTTTCATTTGCTCATTTTCATAGATTTTTTATTTATTATTACTTTTGTACTTTTGTGGGATTCAAGTTATTTCTGTGACCATTGTGGGTTTTTCTGTCATTAAATGAGGGGTACTTACAATTTTAACCACGTGTGTACATTTCAGTAGGCCGAGATTTCGGATTTTAAAATCCTTTTTCAAGCTGGGGTCTGGGGGGTAAGGTTACTCCTTGTGGAGAGAGACATACCAGCTCTGGCGTGTCGAGGTAAGGAGGCTTATTCGCCGTGCAATGCTCCTCTGGGAAATTTTAATATGCAAATTGCCTCTTCAAACAAAGAGGACTTGTACTCTATAGCGCCACCTATTGGAAGTAGCGATCCTACAAGTCACAATCAACCATATTAAAATTTCCCAGAGGAGCATTGCACGGCGAATAAGCCTCCTTACCTCGACACGCCAGAGCTGGTATGTCACTCTCCACAAGAAGTAACCTTACCCCCCAGACCCCAGTCCAGAGCCTCTCATCTAGCCAAATCAGATCTCTCCTACTTTGCACTGACGAGGACCAACAGTCCGAAACACCGTGTCTGCAAATGGAGATTCTGATTTGGCTTTTATCCTAAGTCATATTACAAGACTCGTTAAAGGGTTGATTGTGACTTGTAGGATCGCTACTTCCAATAGGTGGCGCTATAGAGTACAAGTCCTCTTTGTTTGAAGAGGCAATTTGCATTTTTCAAGCTGGTGTTATAAACTATTCTAATTTACTGAGATATGACTTTGGGGTTTTCAATGGCTGTAAGCCATAATCCTGAACATTAACAAAAATAAACACTTGAAATAGGTCACTCTGTTTGTAATGACCATATATTATATGAGGTTCACTTTTTGTATTGAAGAACTGAAATAAATTAACTTTTTGATGATATTCTAATTTAGTGAGAAGCACTTGTATATGAAACTTCTCGCAAGACTTGATTTAGGGCCAACATTCTGCTGGGATATATTTCCTTCTAACTATTTTTATTTGGAGGAAAGCAGAACATGTCAGATGTGATAAAGATGAGTGATAGGTTTGTCAGTTCAATCGAATATGCGCTGGGACCCCCGAAGGAAATGTCACTATCACTCAGCATTTATCAATGCCCAGCTATCACCTTAGAAAACAGCTTAGTCAAAGACATATTCCAAGGATGACAAGCTGGAAAGCTGCTGGCGGATTGCAGTAAGCAGAGGACTCTGGCACTGTATCATCACACTAGTTCAAATGGACAATGTTCACCCACAAAATAAGGATTAGTAAGAAACTACTGGAACATTTACTGCAGTAAATCTGGAAAACGGACAACTAAAGGTGCATGGCTGTTTCCATATTTCCTATACAGTCATGGCCAAAAGTTTTGAGAATGACACAAATATTATATTTTCACATGATCTGCTGCCCTCTGTTTTTTTTGTGTGTTTGACAGATGTTTTTATCACAGACAGAAATATAATAATTGCAAACATATGAGTAACAAAAGCTTATATTGACAGTTAGAATGAGTTAATGCAGCAAGTCAATATTTGCAGTGTTGACCCTTGTTCTTCAGGACCTCTGCAATTCTCCCTGGCATGCTCTCAATCAACTTCTGGACCAAATCCTGACTGATAGCAGTCCATTCTTGCACAATCAATGCTTTCATTTTGTCAGAATTTTTAGGTTTTTGTTTGTCCACCCGTCTCTTGATGATTGACCACAAGTTCTCAATGGGATTAAGATCTGGGGAGTTTCCAGGCCATGGACCCAAAATCTCTATGTTTTGTTCCCTGAGCCATTTAGTTATCACCTTTGCTTTATGGCAAGGTGCTCCATCATGCTGGAAAAGGCATTGTTGATCGCCAAACTGCTCTTAGAGGGTTGGGAGAAGTTGCTCTTCGAGGACATTCTGGTACCATTCTTTATTCATGGCTGTGTTTTTAGGCAAGACTGTGAGAGAGCCGATTCCCTTGGCTGAGAAGCAACCCCACACATGAATGGTTTCAGGATGCTTAACAGTTGGCATGAGACAAGACTGGTGTCTTCTCCGAATGAGGCGTTTTCCTGATGTCCCAAACAATCGAAAAGGGGATTCATCAGAGAAAATAACTTTACCCCAGTCCTCAGCAGTCCACTGCCTGTACCCTTAGCAGAATATCAGTCTGTCCATGATGTTTTTTCTGGAGAGAAGTGGCTTCTTTGCTGCCCTCCTTGAGACCAGGCCTTGATCCAAGAGTCTCCGCGTCACAGTGCGTGCAGATGCACTCACACCTGCCTGCTGCCATTCCTGAGCAAGCTCTGCACTGCTGGCAGCCCGATCCCGCAGCTGAAACACTTTTAAGAGACGGTCCTGGCGCTTGCTGGTCTTTCTTGGGCGCCCTGAAGCCTTTTTGGCAACAATGGAACCTCTCTCCTTGAAGTTCTTGATGATGCGATAGATTGTTGACTGAGGTGCAATCTTTCTAGCTGCAATACTCTTCCCTGTTAGGCCATTTTTGTGCATTGCAATGATGACTGCACGTGTTTCTTTAGAGATAACCATGGTTAACAGAAGAGAAACAATGATGCCAAGTACCAGCCCCCTTTTAAAGTGTCCAGTGGTGTCATGCTTACTTAATCATGACAGATTGATCTCCAGCCATGTCCTCATCAACACCCACACCTGTGTTAATGGAGCAATCACTGAAAAGAGGTTAGCTGGTCCTTTTAAGGCAGGGCTGCAATGATGTTGAAATGTGTTTTGGGGGATAAAGTTCATTTTCTAGCCAAATATTGACTTTGCAAGTAATTGCTGTTAAGCTGATCACTCTTTATAACATTCTGGAGTATATGCAAATTGCCATTAGAAAAAGTGAAGCAGTAGACTTTGTAAAAATTAATATTTGTGTCATTCTCAAAACTTTTGGCCATGACTGTAGACCTAGTAGCTTTATGTGCACCTGTATACGGACCTCTCCTCTTGATCGACTTTCAGATGTAACAGATGCCAACATCAGGGTGCCTTCATTCTTCCAATAAGTGGAGATTCAAGACGTGGCATCAAACAATCTATCATATATTTATGGAATATTCTGTGGAATTGCTAGAAATGTTTGAAGTGGGTCTTCACAAAATTGCAAAAGGATTGTATAGCATGCAAGCTTACTAAGGCTAGGTTCACAAAAAATCAGAAACCCCCAAAACACGGTGCTCTTAGCTGAGTTTTAAGGGTTTCGGTTTGGTTCTCAAAAAAACTATGTTCCAATGGGAACCTCGATGGATCAGTCACTTGAAGCTGGTGGAGTCATTGTGGACCCTGTGTGGCCTCCTACAAAAAAAATAAAAAACAAATAGGGCCCACACACTTTTAGTATTACATTAATATACAGGTGCACAGATCAGCTGTGGCTAATATACAAACATATGTACTCGATGCGTCAGCACACTGCGACTAATGAATGTACCGTATAAACGCCAATACTGCTGGAAACGTAAAAAAACGCAAAGTACTTAGTTAACATTTTTTAATCAAAAAGTGTAAAAACCATTCACACAGCCAAGCTAGTTACGCTTTTTCATCAAAAAATATTCACAAAATACCTTCTGTTTTTACATATACAGTATAGCAGTAGTGGAATTCACGTATTCATTATTTGCAGTGTGCTGATGTAAGGGTTGGCCAGGGCCATAGTTGTGGCTGAGTTCATCTGACCTTGTGTGCCCTGGCTTTCCAGTACATAAAATTTTTGCTTCACTGCCAGCTTACTTGCCTCTCGGTCCCCTGCGTCATCAGGAGCTGTTCTCCATTCTTTATGGTCACCTCCGGCCGCTTCTGAATAAACAGAGACACAGTCCAGGTGCAACTCTAAACGTAAAACTTTACTTTCATGATGTTGCAGCACATCCAGATCCATTACAACATTTTCAACAGCTTGTATGTTACACGTAACGTCATCCCTGCACTCTTCTCCCCGTCACCCTGCACGTTCCTGGGTCGGACCGTTTCCAACGGCTCCTCAGCGTCCTCCCTGGTCAGCCTCACTGCGTATGGGTGTTCCCTCAGCCATTTCACCCCGGTTCAGAGGGCATCAGCCCAAGCAATGACCTGCCACATGGCGAGTGACCTGCCCTGCGGTGCTGCGGTGACTTCTCCTATGTTTCAAGTTCCTGTAGATGCTGTCGTTGCCCTTACTGAGGCTAGGCTGTCCCACTGACTCTGGATGGCTGAGTTCCTCCTTGGACATTGCAGGGCGCTGAGTAGCTCGGGCATTTAGCCCACCCGAGCACTTCGGGCTACCTAGACCTGACTGGATCTAACCAGGAAATGTTTTCTCCCTTACTCCCCAGCTAAACCCCTCCTATATTAACTATTCTGTTCCCTATTAACATACTGTTCTATACTATATACACTATTATGTTGCCATCAAGTGGCCTAAACATATATTACACTCTCCCTATATGTATTATATACAATACAGTCACAAGAACACTAAAAATACATGTGTACAAAACATAGTATAAGATACACAGATTCACTACAAGACAATTACTACAGACATTTGTACATTTCAAACCGGTACGTGTTTGAGGGCACTGGACATACTTTTGTGCCCCCCCTACACTGACATACACTGTATGTAACTGTCTGGCCGCCATCCTGACAGTTTTTGTCTTTTTCAAACATACAACCACATTTTTGTGCATGTGTGAAAATCTGAAAACTGCTAGAACATAGGCCACACAGTGTCCACAGTGACTTTCTTAGATTCGTTGAAGTTAGTGGCTCCGTCGGAGTTCATGCCGTAATACAATTTTTCGGAGATATTGACAGAAACCTTAATGTAGTGCATGTCGTCTAAGAGCACTGTATTAATGTGAACCTAGCCTAGCCTATATTTTGTAAGAACTACTGTATATTTAAAGGGAATTTCTAATCAGAAAATTAGCTATTGTTTACCGTAATTTAGATTTTTATGTTAAACTAGATGGAGGCCCGATGCTATCGCATTGGGAGGGCGATAATGTCATGATGGGGGCAGGCTTTACAGCTTTGAGAATCTCTCCCCTCCATGTGCTCACCCACCTATCC
>VIAB01032778.1:0-15868 GCA_009801035.1 Oophaga pumilio | reverse complement strand
GGTGTGAGAAAGATGGAATCCGCCATAAGAGAGTGCAGCTGGAGTGGCTGAGTCAGAGGGGTTGAGTCAGGTTTCAGTGATAGCAAGGAAGGAGAGTTGTTGGTGATGAAGAGGTCATGGATAAATGACAGTTTATTGCAGACTGAGCGTGCGTTCCATAGTGCTCCAGGTAGGGTGACCGGGGGAGTTTGGGACATCCCCAAAATATCAGCGAACCACCTCAGTGCTTTACAGTAGAAATTGTGTTCATTTCATCATAGGCCTTGTTGACCTTTCTCCAAATGAAACATTTATGGTTGTGGCCAAAATGTTCAATTTTGAACTCATCACTCCGCATTACCTTGTTTCAGAAGTTTTGAGGCTTGTCTCTGTGCTGTTTTGCATATTGTAAGTGAGATAGTTTGTGACATTTGCACAGTAATGGCTTTCTTCTGGTGACTCGACCATGCAGCCCATTTTTCTTCAAGTGTCTCCTTATTGTGCATCTTGAAACAGCCATAGCATTAGTTTTCAGAGAGTCCAGTATTTCAGCTGATGTTAGTTGTGGGTTTTTCTTGGCAGTTGAGGACAAAATCTTTATTGGTCTACCTGACTGTGGTTTTGTTTTTACAGAGCCCCTGATTTTCCATTTGTTCATCACGGTTTATCTTTTTGTATCACTTTCCTGTTTTATACAGTTCAACTACCTTTTCCCGTAGATCCGTTGACAATTCTTTTGCTTTCCCCATGACTCACAATCCAGAAACGTCAGTGGCTGGATGAAAGATGAAAGAGTCTTTCTGTATCTCAGAAACTCACTCAGCTTTTATGCACACACTCTGATTACAAGCAAGCAGGTCACAGGTGAGGATGCTACCTTTACTAGCCATTCAAACCCATTTGTGTCATCTTCTGTGCATGTTAGGCCAAAATCACCAGAGTAAGTGAACTTTTGATCAGGGTCATTTGGATGTTTTTGACTCTCATTATGATTTCAAAAGAGAAAACACAGTAGTTTGACAATAAATGGTTTCATCCAACCACTAACCATGAGTGGAGAAAACGTTTTGATTTTATCATTCATATTATCTGAAAAAAGGACAAGAAGGCAAAAATTCTGCCAGGGTATGTAAACTTTTGACCACAAATAAATGTCCCTGCAGTCCAGTATTCAGGTCCGGCCGCTGCGAGTCCTGTTCAGCGTGGATGTTGAACTCAATGCCTTGCTCAGTCTCGCAGTGTACCTTAGGTTACTGCCTAAACTCCAGCTAAGTTTATGAAAAATGTACTGCCTTGCTCTCTGGAGTCTAAGTCCAGAAATCACCTTACTGAGCATGTCCGTGATGTGGTGTCTTCTCATTGGTGTTAGGACTTCAGCTGCTCTGGTGTGGCAGCTCCGGATTAACCCACGGGCAATATCAGCTTGAGTGTTTGGGGTAAAACCTTGGCTTTAAAAGGCACCCACTGACGTCTGTGGGCACGCTAGTAACTTGTATGGTTGATGTGTGTGAGGAAGTACTATATTCCTTTGTCTGCACGTGAGTGTGTGTGTTAGCTACCTTCTTAGGCAAGGTTTTTTGGCCCTGCTTGGCTTAGCACCTGTTTCGGCCATGTGTACGGTTAGCACGGGTCAGCCTCAGGGCAAGATCCAACCATAAGAGCTTTTGCTCACCTGTGAGTTCTACAGGGTTTTCACCTTGGGTCTTTTTGAGTTTTATCTCTTGTCTCAGCATCTGTTTCACTATAGTGTGCCCTTAACACTGTTCAGTTACAGAGCGAGTTCGACTCGTGTTCATTACCTCTCTGTGAAGCTAACAGAGCTGAGTATTCTGCGTTCTGTTCATGCTGCGTGGCGCTAACAGTCTGATTAAGGTGAACGCTTGCTGCCTTGTTCCGTCATTGTTTACATTAGCAGCAGGTTACATCTCTAGGGACAATAGTTAGAGCTGGCATAAAGTGCGATACCTGGACCCTTACAGCCTTTATTCCAGGTACAATAACAGCTAAATAATTTGTTCATGGAACTACTAGTACAAGCATTTCTTTCAAAGTATCCCAGAAGCTGGTTGTCAATGCAACACCAGGCCTCATGTTGCTCATACTACACTGAGCAGCCTGCCTGTCCTAAATGTCTTACTATTACCTGCATCATCACCTTATTTGTCTTCCATTATGTACAGCTGAATCTTTACTGAACGGCAATTGCAGAGGGAGCTGCTAATGGCGGATATTGATGATTTGTGTGTCCAAGTGCATTTAGCGTGGCAGAATATTCCTCAGACAATCATTAATAATCTAATATATAGACTGCCAAGTAATGTTGTTTACATTTTTTTCATCAATTGCATAGCAATAATATTAGGCATGAATGAATCTTTTGAAATTTGATTTTGCCAACTTGGCCAAATTCTCCTTAAAATTCAATTTGAGGTGAATTTCGATATTGGAAAAACTCTAATTGTCCTAAAAATAAATGTTTAACACTCTGTGGTCTCATATGACTGTAATATACTGTATTTGAGCTCTGTAATGCATACCCCTTAGCTTTTTTAATGTCCAAGAAACCGCAAAATGGCTAGGTTAAAATGGATGGTAGCCTGAGGTAAATAACAGGCTTTTTAACAATACACTTGAGTATTAGACACATTAGGTACAAAACAAATTTATTTTTGGGAGAACATGCAGTAGCAGTAAATTTAATCACTTGTGAAGTAAGGATATTTTTGGGTGGGGTGGTAATGCAGTGGCAATGGCAGCAGCAGATTCCTCCTGGTAAAGTAATATGACAGGGCAGAAAAAAATATGTTAGGCATCAATTACCAATAACTGCAGCACCTACACCTGCGGTAAAGTCTAGCACTATAAAATATAAATGACAGGCAGCCAGGAGATATGTTGTCAGCATGGCTGTGCAGTGGCAGTTGCAGAAGCCTTATGGTAGAGCATTAGGATGGGCATACAAAAATATGTCTGGCAATATAAGGTCATCAACAGCGTTCCTACACTAAAAAATTCATAATAGACATGGATTAGGTTCCGGAAGGTTTTTGGTCATTGGCACTGGCGACAACAGCACCATGTAAGAGACAGGCAATGAACAGTCAGACAGGCATACTACAGAGTTTTTCTAATTTTGTCTTTATTCTAGGTTTTGTCTGCTAAATGACCACAGTGGGAATATTTGCCTACACATTGTCCTTATAACAACATGTGTTCTGGCTTATTTCTTTAGTTTTGCTTTAGTTTTTTTGTACTTTGTACATACAAGGGTGTGGCTCTTTTTTTTGGCTGTGCATCTTATCAATATAGCTTTCCACAGGCAGGTGTAAAACTGTCATGTCTTGGTCCTGCTCTGTCCCCATCTATTTTCAATTCTGTTGACAAATAGGGAGGTGAACTACACGAGTTAGTGTCAATCCTGATAGGGTACCTTGTCGCGGTGGGAGGCTTTTATGCTATTTTGATCAAACTAGTGTCAGCCATGTACCCTGTGTTATTATCTGTACTATTACAATTTATTTACTTACTTATTGCAGAGTATTTGCTTATTTGGTTTTTATCTCAGGTTGTGGCTGTTAATTTGCCACAGTGTGAATACACACCTCCACATTGCACTTATATCAACATGTGTTCTGATTTATTTCTTTGGTTTGTTTTAGCATTGATTGTAGCATAGATTTCATGATGGACATGGAGTAGATGCCATGATTTTTGTGAGCCATTGGCACTGGTGGCAGAAGGACTTTGTAGACAACTGACAGTCAGGCGGGCAGGAGGTATGGTTGATTTGCTCTTTGGTATAAATGGCATCAGCACTAGAGATGATCAAACCTTTTGAAATGTGATTCCATCACATTCGGCAAATGTTTCACAAACATTCAATTCACAACAAAAATATCCGTTGAGAATTGCGAGTAATCCAATTGCCTTGAAAAGGTATGTAAAACACTCTGCAGACTGTACAGTATATTATATGTATTTATCAAGAGATGGAGAAGGTGTAGGATGGAAAGGTAGAGGTAGAATAAGTGGATAAGGAGATGAAAGTGGAGGGGTTGAGAGGGTGAAAGGGAGAGAAGAAAGTTTTTACATTTCCATGTTACTTTTTAATACAAATAGAGCAAAGTATATAATTATAATTTAGTTTAATTATAATTAAACAGGCACTATTTCTGCCATCTACCCTCTCTCTTTGCATCGCAAAAAGCTACTCTTATTTTTTTTTGCAATTTTTTATACATGTTACTGACTGAAGTACTAAACAAACGCTTTAGGAACTCTTTTCCTGTCTTTGTGCTTCTATTGCTGAGTTGAAAATCCTCTGCCAAACCTAAAATCACCCAAAAATGTCTTCTAGCAGCTTGAGAAGCTCTGGATAGAGACAGAAAGGCACACAAAATAGTGCAGCCATCTATCATAGGATACTGTAAGTATAAGGGATGGTTGCGCTTACCTGAAGGTTCAGTTACAACACTGATAAAAGCAGAGAAAGCTGCTTCTGTGCCCCATGGCTGGAGGAAATGGTTCTTCCAGATGTATAATGGCAAAAACGGAAACTGGCTAGTTTACACAGAGGCATATGCTGCGAGAATCATGAGTCTTGGGATTCCAAATCAGTTTTTATTAATCTCAACATGCTTGGGCGCCTGAGAGTTTTTTTCTCAAAGTATAAAACAAAGAATACAGGGTACAGCAACTGGAGGCTTTAACCCCTTCACCTCCAGACGATTTTCCATTTTCCCATTCTCGTTTTTTCCTTGCCTTATTGAAAAACTCATAACTTTTTTATTTTTCTGTCAACATAGCTATATAAGGGCTTGTTTTATTGGGATGAGCTATACTTTTGGTTGGCCTCATTTATGTCATCATGTATGCACTGAATAGTGGGGAAAAAAATTCCAAGGACGTTGAAATTGCAAAAATAGTGCCGTTCCACAATTTTTTTTTACATTTATTTACCAAGTTTAATATATGGTAAAAGTGACCTGGCATTATCTAGCAATATGATTCTCCCAACAATTCAGAAATATTTTTTTTAATTTTTTTTTTGTCGCTGTTTTCCTAGACTCGCAATGTTTTTAATTTTTGAGCTATGGAGATATGGGAGGGCTTATTTTTTGTGTCCTGTGATGCCATTTTTACTATTTTGATATAAATACAATGCTTTGATTGCCTCTTACTACATTTTATTGCAATGTCACAAAAAAAAATCGTAGTTCTGGCATTTTGATCTTCTTTTTCATTATGCCATTAACTAATCGGATTAATTTATTTTATATTTTGATAGATTGGACTTTCATGAATGCAGCAATACCTGATATGAGTGTTTTAAATTTTTTTAATTGTTTTGTTTTTAATGGAGTAAAAATGGGTTTATTTAAAATTATGTGTTTTATTATTTTTTTCGTATTTTTTTACTTTTTTTTAACTTTTCATTGCCTTTAATAGTTTCCTAAGGGGACTTGAAGCTGCAATCATTTAATCGCTTATGCTATGTATAGCTAAAATTACAATCTCCTATGAATGCCAGTTAAATGCAGGCTTCCACAGGAGGATCTTAATAATATGCAATGCAAACCCATTAGTGCCCCATGAACACTTCACGTGCTCACCCATGGGCATACAGAATGACGCACTCCCTTCCAGAGTGTGTTAAATGTCACTTTTAGAGTTGGACATTGGCATTTAACACCTTAGCTGCCATAAGCGGAGCTCCAGTCCACCTGTAGCAGTTAAAGGTACATGATGGATGGCTTATTAAATCAGCCATCATATGCTGAAAAAGATGCAGTTTTGGCGAGCGAGCCTGCATCAAAGGCAGATACACGAATTTTTACATACATGTAAATCAATGGCTCACTAGGATAAAATAGCTCTAAGAAGCATAAGAAATTACCCTAAAGAGATGGGGGTGAGAGTTTCTCATACTTCTTGAAATTATTTTATCCTATTTGAAGCTTCCAGTTGTTGTACCCTGCACACTTGTTTTTTATTCTTTGAGAAAGGTGTCAGTCCGGTGCAGAAAATTTGGTATTAACAAAAACCGAATCAGAAGACTCTTAATTCCCACAGCACAACCTGCATAAATGTGCCAGTTTTCATTTTTGTGGGGATTGCCTGCCAGTCACTGAAATGCCATAGCCATCTTGGAAGTAGCATTACTGTGATTGGCTGTCCGCATTACCTCATCAGAGATTATAAAAAGACCGGCGCCTGCACACTTGGCACACTGATGCCTTTGTACAGCCCAGAGACAGGTCTTATTGGAGAGAGTTCTTGTCCAGGCCTGTGTGAACAGTTTTAGGAATCTGAGTCCTCTAGTGGTCATACTAAAAGCCTTTCTTAGGGCTACTCTTGTGTTTTGCTGTTTCTATGCTATACATTCTGCATTTAGCCTAGGGCAGCTGGTGCAGCAGGGAGAGTAACTGAAAGTGAGATTAACGTCATTGCAGTCCATTGCTTATATATAGCTGCTACAGGTGATCAGATTTTTTTGTGAATAAAATTATTGTATTGTCAGCCATACAGTTTAAAGTGCTTTGTGTGAAATTACTGTAATTTGAACTTTGTATAAAATGCTTGGTCTGCTACAGGTAACCACATTTTTTGTTCCAAAAATTGACTATTGTAATCAACACAGTTTAAAGTGCTATGTGTGAAATTATGATGATTTGAAAAAAAAAAACACTTGGCCTGCTTCATGTGACCAAACTTTTTTGTTCCAAAAATTGACTGCTGTTATCCATTCCAATAAACATGCTTTGTGTGAAATTACAGTAGTTTGAAATGTAAAAACAAAAAAATGCTGGGCTTGCAACAGGTGACCAATTTCTTTTCTTCCAAAAATTGGCTATTATCATCAATTCTTAAAGAGAATGTGTCAGCAGGTTAGTGCAATCCCATCTGAGAGATGCATGATGTAGATAAACAGAATCTAAATTCTGCACAGTATCACTAAATTTACTTGGTGTAGCAGTTCTGACTCAGAGTTTTAATGAAGCAGAGCTGATAAAGCTAACTCCGCCCACCCCAGACTCTGTATGTACATTGAATACATTAATAATGTATGCAGAAGTGGGGGGACAGCCAACTAAGTGTACATGTGGGTAAGTTAACTGACCAATTGATTCCTGTGGCAAGGGTAAACACCATGTCTAATCTTGGCAATCCTATAAATGGGCAATAGGTGGTTTAAAATCAAGGCACACAAGGTAAGATTAATGTTTTCTAGCAGAAAACTTGAAATTTTATTTTATAATAGAAATTTATCTGAAAAATGGGTTGCTGAATCCTTTAAATTGGTATTGCATTTTTTTAAATGTGGACCCAATACAGTTACAATCAAAGTAAGATAGCAAAGACAGACAATATTAACCATACTTTGCTCCAGTTCTGTTTCTCAATCGTTTTGAATGTTTCTGTATTTTTGTTGCATGTCATGCTATGTCAACATTACTACTGCTGCAACCTCTCATCGGTTTCATTTATTTGGTACAGTGTGAGTGCACCAACATTATCATGTGCTGTCAATTCAGTATGATTTATTCAATATTACACACTGAAATTAACAAGTTTGACATAGTTACTACATCACCTGATGTGGTGCTTTCTGATTTAAAAGGAACATTTTATATAGTAGATGATTGTAACATTGTCACAATATAGAATATGGAAGTGAAGTTAATACCTATTCAAAACTTAATAGTTGTAACTGATCATGATACTCTTGACCCTACAGATAGATGCCCTTGACCAGCTTTCACTTTTAGGGTGTCAGTTAAGTCAATTCTTAAATCTTCAGGAAATTAAGCTGGAAAGAGCAGTATAAAACTTAAATTAACAAAAGAATATAAAGTGAGATTGGATTTGATGAAATTGTACCAAAGCCAACATAGGTCAAACTAAGCCAAGATTTAAACTAGAATAAAAAAAGAAAATTCAGAAATAAGAAATAAAATTCAAGAAACTAAATGAAAATCAAGAGAGTAAAAATATACAGCTGGGATTGAAATCAAGAAACAATCAGACCGAATAATGTGTTAAGACAAAATTTCAATGAAAACTTCAGACAAAAAGTGATTGTGAAAGTAAGGATGGAAAACTGATAATTGTGGAGTTAAAAGAAGTACTTCAGGTACAAATCAACAACTTTCTTGTTTGTGTACTCAGGGGGAACAACAGAGCATAAAATAAGTTGTATGTTGTCAGCAAACACCTGTTTGGATCAAAATAGTTGTTTATTAAAAAGCACTTATCTCAAAAACAGTTAATAGTTTAAAATTTCACAGAATTATAAGATTTCTAAAGATAATGTAATCACTATGATAACAGAAAGTTATTTTAAGGAAATGTCATATTTAATTCAATGCACCCATAACAGGGGTAGATCAGCTACTTAAATGATCTACTGCACTATGTTTAGTTTGCCTTGAAGTTAATAAAATTAAGTCCCTCGTGGCAAATATGCTGAAATTAAAATATGCATACGTAATCAGCTTACAAGTCTAATTACCAGAAAAGTGAATACAAAGATTACTTACTGCAGGATTATGCTTTTTATTTTAAGTTAATCATTATTTATCCTTAAAGACATAGTATATATCACATTTAAAATGATGAGTGGCAAAATGTAATGATGTAAACCTGGAAAACCTTTGTCAACTATACATTTTCCCTATAAAATGTGATGTACTTCATTAAGTATGAATAAAGTAACATTTAGATTAAAGTAAAATTTAGATTACATCAATTAAAAGTATCAAGTAAAGACGACCAAATCGCCCAGCTGCAATTCAACTTGAAGTTGAATTTCACAAACGACCCCACTTAATTCAAATAATTTGCCATACGATTAGTGATGAGAGAATACATGTGGCTCTATTCGTTACTCACGCGAATAGTACACTTTTATTCGTTACTCGGCGAGTAATTTGATATTCATCTCGGTATATTCAAGTGATCTGCCCAGCATGTTTGGTGCTTTATTTGCAGCCAAGGAACATGCTGGGCTTGCTTGCCAATCACAGTAATGCCGGCACCATCTTTGGTATGGAATTACTGTGATTGGCTGGCCTTACAGCATCATAGGGGATATTTAATCAACCATCTTGCGCACATTTCAGCCGGAAAAACCGTAGGGAGAGCATAGTGTGAGCGTAGGGACAGTGAAAAGAGCATAAAGGGTGAGCTTGTGATTCCAAAAACTCTTAAGAGCTCATGAGGATGAAGATTAGTTCTTTGTTAGGTGGTGAGAGAGTTAACCCCTTAGTGACAGAGCCAATTTGGTACTTAATGAACAAGCAAATTTTTACATTTCTGCTCACTGTCACTTTATGATGTTATAGCCCTGGAACACTTCAATATATGCCACTGATTCTGAGATTGTATTTTCAAGACATACTGTACTTCATGATAGTGGTAAAATTTCTTTGATCTAACGAGTTTATTTATGAAAAAAACAGAAATTTGGCAAAAATTTATACAATTTTGCAATTTTCAAACTTTTAATTTTTGTACGCTTAGGCTGGGGTCAAACTTGCGTATGACAAGAGCATTGGATGCGATATGCTAATCACCCTCGGCTCCTGCTCTGCTGCGTCAGGAAGCCGAGGGTCCTGCTACTGTGCTCCAAGCTTCTCGAACAGAGCGGACCGGAGCACAGCTGAGGCAGAGAAACTACTTTCTCTATAGCCTCCATTGCCGGCGTCGGCTGTTTCACTCGAACCCATAGACTTATATGGGTGCGAGTGTGCCAAGACTTGGCTGAGTGTCGGTGATGATCATTTCACTCACACGTAGAATTTGGCCGAGATAAAAAATGGTGATTGTAGCTGCCCCATAGGTTAATACTTGTCCGAGTGCTAGGCAAAGTTTTATCGCGCAGCACTCGTCCCTATTCATCACTAGTCTGACTCCAGCCTTAAACAGAGTGTGGTGTCACACAAAATAGTTAATAAATAACATTTCCCACTATCAAATTTACATCAGCACACTTTTGGAAACATACTTTTTTTGTTAGGACGTTATAAGGGTTAAAATTTGACCAGCGATTTCTCATTTCTCCAACTAAGTTTACAAAACAATTTTTTTAGGGACCACCTCACATTTGAAGTAAGTTTGGGGGATGAATATAACAGAAAATACCCAAAAGTGACACCATAATAAAAACTGCACCCCTCAAGGTGCGCAAAGCCATATTGGAGAAGATTATTAACCCTTCAGGTGCTTCACGAGGATTAAAGAAATGTGGAAGGAAAATATGAACATTTTACTTTTTCACAAAAAATTTATTTTGGAACCAAATTTTTGTTATTTTCACAAAGTTAGCAGGAGAAAATGGACCACAAAATTTGTAGTGCAATCTCTCCTGAGTACGCCAAAACTCTGCATGTGGGGGAAAGCTACTTTTTGGGTGCATGGCAGGGCTCAGAAGGGAGGGAGCACAATTTGACTTTTTGAATACAAAATTTCTGAAATCTATGGTGGCACCATGTCACGTTTGGAGATCCCCTGGTATACCTAAATAGTTGAACCCCCCCATTTCTAACTCCCACACTAACCCCAGCACACCACTAATCCTAATCCCAAATTTAACCATAACCCTAACCACAAACCTAACCCTAACACACCCTTAACCCTAATCCCAACCCTATCCGTAATCATAACATACCAACAACCCAAACCCTATCCCAACCGTAACTTTAGCCCAAACCTAACCCTAGCCCAACCCTAACCCTTACTTTAGCCAAACCATAACTTTAGCCCAACCCTAACCCTAATGGAAAAATGGAAATAAATACATTGTTTTTAATTTATTATTTTTACCTAACTAAGGGGTGATATAGGGGAGTTTGATTTTTTTTTATTTTGATCACTGTGATAGGGTCTATCACAGTTATCAAATTGAACCAATAGGAAAAATTTCCAATTGTTGCTGGGTGCCGGCCGGCAGATCATGGTGGGCGCACTGCGCATGCTCCTGACATTTTGTTCCCAGAAGAAGATGTCGGGGGACAGGACAAGGGGATGCAGGAGGGTTCATAGACACCGGGGAATCAGGGGACCCAATTTCTCTCTTGTGTGATCATATAAGAGGAGAGGGAAATTAAATGGAAAATCAGATTTTTTTTTTGCGGTCGCTGTAACACTGAGGTAGGTAAAATCCGACCCGAATCATGTTTTCTGGGGTTTCAGCTACCCCCTGTAGCTGAGACCCTGGAGAAATTCTGAATCTGGGGGGGCGCTGTACACATTTCTCAGCAATGTTAAACAGCAGTGCTATGGCATGCAGTGGGTACAGAAAGTATTCAGACCCGTTTAATTTTTTCACATTTTTTAATTGCAGCCATTTTGTAAATTCAAAAAAGTTAATTATTTGTCTCATTAATGTGCACTCTGCACCCAATCTTGACTGAAAAAAAAATGTAGAAATTTTTTCAAATTTATTAAAAAAGATAAAAAAAAATATCACATGGTCATAAGTATTCAAACCATTTGCTCAGCATTGAGTAGAAGCACCGTTTTCAGCTAGTACAGCCATGAGTTTTCATGGGAATGATGCAACAAGTTTTTAACACCTAGACTTGAGGATCCCCTGCCATTCTTCCTTGTAGATCCTCTCCAGTTCCATCAGGTTGAATGATAAATGTTTGTAGAAAGCCATTTTCAGGTCTCTTCAGAAGTTCTCAATTGGGTTTAGGTCAGGGCTCTGGCTGGGCCAGTCAAGAATGGAAACAGTTGTTCTGAAACCTCTCGTTTGTTATTTTAGCTGTGTGCTTAGGGTTATTGTCTTGTTATTGTCTTGTTGAACCTTCGGCCAAGTCTGAGGTACAGAACACTCTGTAAGAGGTTTTCAATCCAGGATATCTCTGTACTTGGTTGCATTCATGTTTCCTTCAATTACAACCAGTCGTCCTGTCCCTGCCATTGAAAAACACCCGCATAGCATGATGCTTCCTCTGCCATGTTTCACTGTTGGAATTGTATTGGGCAGGTGATGAGCAGTGCCTGGTTTTCTCCAAAAACATACCACTTAGAATTATCACAAAATAGTTCTATCTTCATCTAATCAGACCAGAGAATCTTATTTCTCAAAGTTTGGGAGTCCCACATGTGTTTTTTAGCAAAATCTATTCGGGCTTTCATATGTTTGGCACTGAGGAGAGGCTTCCATCGGACTAATCTGCTTAAAGGCCTGATTGGTGGGGGGTGCAGTGATCATTGACTTTGTGGAACTTTCTCCCATCTCCCTATTGCATCTGTGGAACTCAGCTACAGTGGTCTTGGGGTTCTTCTTTACCTCTTTCACCAAGGTTCTTCTTCCACAATAGCTCAGTTTGACTGGACAACAAGGTCTAGGAAGACTTCTGGTGGTCCAAATCTTCTTCCATTTAAGGATTATGGAGGCCACTGTGCTCTTAGGAACCTTGGGTACTGCAGAAATTCTTTTGTAACCTTGGCCAGATCTGTGCCTTGTCACAATTCTGTCTCTGAGCTCCTTGGCCAGTTCCTTTGACCTCATGGTTCTCATTTGGTCTGACATGCACTGTGAGCTGTGAGGTCTTATATAGACAGGTGTGTGCCTTTGCAACTCAAGTCCTATCAGATTAATTAAGCACAGCTTGATGCCAATGAAAGAGTAGAACCATCTCAAGGAGGATCACATGGAAATGTACCGCATGTGACTTAAATATGAGTGTCTGAGCAAAGGGTCTGAATACTTATGACCATGTGATATTTCAGTTTCTCTTGTTTATACATTTGCACAAATTTCTACACTTCTGTTTCTTTTCAGTCAAGATGGGGTGCAGAGTACATTATTGAGAAAAAAATGAACTTTTTTGAATTTACAAATGGCTGCAATGAAGCAAAGAGTGAAAAATTTAAAAGGGGCTGAATACTTTCCTTACCCACTGTAAGTACACTTAACAGCTGCCTTTAAAAGTCATATTGGCGATCATTAAGGGGTTAATAAGAGGGAAAGTGAAAGGCAGGCACCTGGGTGTTATCACATTATGATTGCAAGTACTGTACATGCTGCAGATCTCTGCTAGTTTGAATTGTGTTGAATAGTTTAGGATTAGGAACAGACTGTGGGAGCAGACTGTGGGATTAGGGAGAGATAGACAAGGTTTCATCCACTACCATAATATGTTAAGCAACTCTCTAGAGCCAAATTATATTAGTTAGTAACAACATATATTTTTTTGGATCTACATAATATTTCTGTGTACCAGCATATAAAAAACTTTTTTACAGCTAAATAATATTCCTCAGTGTCAGCATATATTAATATCCTTTTAAAAAATTAATTCCTAAATAATATTCCTCACCTATTGCCTAAATAACAAATATTTATCTAGAAGTTGTGCAACTGCTGAGCTACGGAAATGTCACTATTTACCAATAATTTCCCTGAGTCTGCTATTGACATGTCTCATAAAGACAATCTAAAAGATTTATTTTAAAAATTATATTGGTTAAATAAATAGCGTATTTTTTTCAAGCAGTTTTGCGGCTGGCACAAATTGTGCAGTGATGCACAAACATAATTTACCAGTTGCAATAATTTTTCTTAGGCTGGAGTCACACTAGAGAGGAATATGGATGAGTGCTATGCGATATTTCACTCAGACCAGTATTCATCAATGGGGCAGCTCCCATCACCTTATTTTTTCTCGGCCGATTTAAACGTGCGAGTGAAATCACAGCATGCTGCGATTGTCATCGACACTCGGCCGAGACTCGCCTCACACGCACACATATAAGCCTATGGGTGTGAGTGAGTCAATGCATATCACTCAGATATCATCCAAGTGATGTGCGATGTACACAGACCCTGGCAAAGGAGGAGATAGAGAAATTCATTTCTCTGCCTCCTCCACAGCTGTGCTCCAATCCGATCTGTTCGAGAGGCTCGGAGCACAGTCGCATGACACTCGGCTCCAGCACACAGCAGAGCAGGATCCGAGGGTCATTAGCATATCGAATCTGATGCTCTCGCATTAGATGCTATACGCTGGTGTGAATCCAGCCTTATCCTGCTGTTGCTGTGTGTCAGCAAGGCAATATAAAAAGAATACAAATTTTCTATTGGTTAAATAAATAATGTTTCTTTATCTAGTAGTTTTGGGACTGGCACAAAGCCTGCTGAGATACGCAAACGTGACTATTCACCTGTAATTATCGTGAGTCTGCTGTTGCCATGTGTAATAAAGCTGATATCTGAAATAAAAATAGCCAAACATTGCTATATACAGGGAATTTGTACGTAACAACTGTTAGGGTAATTGTGAAAAATAAAGCCAGGAAATTTTTCTTTCATAACGCATTCAATATAAGAAAAGGTGATGTTCAGGGACGTGCATGTGGTGGTGCCTGCCAAGGGCATGTGACAGATCAGAAAGTGTATCTCGTTCTAGCTTCCTGTCAAAATTTGGTGAGCGCGTAACACCACTGTCGAACACTGACAAGTGCGGGGATGTTGTGGGTTGGATGGCAGCACCATGAACTCTTCCACATGGTTAAGTCTCAGTAGTCAAGTGGCTGGGACTCTGAATCCTCAAGCTGATCCTAATTCCTCCCCCCATCAAGAGTACCAGGAGTCAAATGACACCAATGCTGGCCACTCCAAGGAACTGTTTACATTCTCTTGTAATTAGTCAGGCCTCTCAATGTGCAGCATTAAAGAGGGTTATAAAGGGATGGAGTGCAGTGATGAACAAACATTTGAGCACCCATGGCCAGGAAAAAGCCACATTGGGGAAGGTTAATTAATGTCTAAAGAAGTGAAGGATAATGATGACACACAGTTGCCCGTCAAGCCAGTCTAAAATTGCAACTCATAAGGAGGATCAGATTGATGAATTGGAAGATGACGTGGTCGACGTGGAAGATGACGTGGTCGATGATGAGGCCACTGATCCAACATGGCATGGTGGCATGCCTAGTGAGCACAGCATTGCAGAGAGAATTGGATCTGTAGCACAAAAACAGGCAAGAAGAGGCAGTAGTTTGACCAGAGGGACAACTCTGTCAACTGTTCACAGAGCCCCCCCACTCTGCTATATAACAGGCCAAGGGTGCGTTGTTCCCCTGTATAATACTGTAATTTGCAGCATCTGCCAAACCAAGCTAAGAGTAAAGAAAACTGCCAACCTGAGCACAACTAGCATACGAAAGCACCTGGCAGCCAAGCACTCCTGTAGGTTGGCAAAACGCAGGGGTACAAAATCTTTGTCTGAGGGTGAAACCACTACCCTTTCCCCTGTGTTACTGCCTTCCCAATCTGCTTTCCAGGAAGCAGGTGCTGATGCCTTGTGCTCACAACGTGTGGTTGCATAGACACAACAGTCAGCAAACACATCCAGTTCATTGTCACAGGGCAGCGTTCAGTTGCCCTGGCCAAGAAGTTTCACAGGAAGCAGAAATATTTAACACAGGCTCAAACGCTAAATTACCACATTGCGAGATTGCTAGCCCTGGAAATGTTGCCGTTTTGGCATGTGGGAACTGAATCTTTACATGACCTCTTGGCGGTGGGAATTGTTTTTTACTTTTTGAAAACTTTGCACATTATGCAATGGTGAAACTTGTACTCCCTAGTAGAGTTGAGCGAAACAGGTTGGTCAGATTCATAAGTCGACGACTTTCACCAAAGTCGAGTTTCGACACGCAAAACCCGACCATAGAGTGAAGTCGGCCATGCGATCGGCAAAATGAGCTCCAAAGTCGGATTTCCCAGAATGCTTGCAGGCGCCTTTTTTCAGCCAATGAGCAAAGACGTACACTGTGGGCAACGAGATGACATGGACAGCATCCATCACAATCTTACAGAAGGGCATTGCTTTGGGAGGCATCATAGTGTCTATAAAAGCCCTGGCCGCCGACC
>VIAB01032770.1:0-10055 GCA_009801035.1 Oophaga pumilio | reverse complement strand
AGCTAATTCAGTCTCACACTGCAGGACTAAACTGCTCTGTTCTGTTCTCAGAGTCTTCTGCGACTTCTGTTTTAACTTCCTACCTCCTCCCTCCTTTTTATCTACCTATACAGGCTCCCTCTTGTGGTCTGAGGAAGGGTGAAGGTGTGTGTATGCTCTGAGGGCCTCTTGTGGATGAATCCTTTAATGCACTCTTCTAGGATCTGTGGCACCAAGCACAGCTGGGCTCCACACATGCAAGAGACTTGCACGAGAATCGTGCGAGTTTCTCGCATGTGTGATCCCTGTCTAAGCAGAACACTCAGTTGAGGCACTGACACTTTTACTGCAAGCATGAGCACTCCAAATGAGTATGTTCTGATATCAATTCAAGTGAAGGCAAGCAAATAGACTGGGGAAAAGCTGGGGTTTGGAAGCCATTATATCCAATTGTAATAAAGGCAAATCCCCTAAGCAATTTGTAAAAATTTATAAGTTTCAGTGATTAACAAAATTAATATAAAAATAAATAAATTAGTCACTCTTTAACCTTATTGAAATGCTGTGGTGCCACCTGAATAGGGCCGCACACACAGGGCATTCTAGAAAATGTGATGAACTGAAACCCATTTCCAGTGAATGTTTACTCAGTGTTCTCAATAAAAGGCAGGAACAGAACATGTGTTTGTGTGTTATTAGTTTAGCTACAATATGTTTGTTCATAATTGTGACTTACATAACAAACATGCCACATTTTCATAGTAAACAAGACAAAAATATAGATAAATCCAAAGGGATCACTTATTTTCTCTTGCAACTATATATGAATTAGACAAATTGGCATTGCTTAGAATAATCTTATTTTATTTAGTTATTCCTGTAATAGTATGGGCTGACATATTGGATATTGGTGGTACTGTAAGGGGGTGAAGGAGTACCACTGCTTCGCCTCGCCCCTTTAATGTTCTTACTGTATATATGTGATAATGCTAGTAAATGTTTTACTGGTATTGCTACATGTCACATGTAATACCTTATGCATGATATGCTACTGCTACCCCTTCTGGGTATTATCATTGCTTTGTTCCCATTGTATATAATATTGCGTTTTATAATATGTCTGACGTTCTTTATACATGTACAGTTTAGGGAAAGTGAAGTGATTCCCTTTTTGATACAATAGAGGGGGCATTTTAGTATATTGTACACATACTTGAGGGTAAATGTAGTTCTGTTGGGGGCCACTAGGTGGAGGCATACTAGTGGGCCTTGTTAGGTATAGCTTATGGGTAGTTCATATAGGTTTAAGTGTAGGAGGGGCTGCCGGGTAGTAATGAGAAGGTTCTAGTGATTATAGCTCAGACAGGGCCAGTGTACTCAAGTGTCCACATGGGCTTAGGCCTGGACAACTGGCAGTCACACATGTTCAAGGACTGTAGCCCACGTTATCCACAGACACTGCATAGCCTAGCATGGGCCTGTACAGAGAAGAAGGATGTGGCGACTTACCGCCTGGGCCATTGCTTTTAGGGCAGACGTTGGCTGGACTAAGGAAATGAATGGAGCTGGAGCTTCGACGAATTCGGTACAGACAGGCTTGATGCTTCACCGGGGTCCACCAAACGTAGTGATTGATGAGTTCAGTTCTGAGGCGAAGCGGGCTGAAGGAAATGTCATTATAGCGACATCAGGCCTGGAAGGAATTGGGGAGCAGTCTAGTACGGTCCGGTCCGGGCATGTACTGCACAGAAGTGACAGCAAAGCAGGGCAAGATAAGGAAACATGTGAAACACCTGATGTGCCAATTGTGGATGTAACGTGTGAAGAGTTAAGTAAAGAGTATGTTCAAGTTATCCTGGACTGTGTCTCCATTACTGGGGGTTGCCTGAAAGAGGGACCGTCGCTGCCTGGGAAGTGCCCGGGTGAAGCTGAACTTGGAGATGCAGGTATGCTGAAGAGATGAATACAGTTTCATGTAGGGGAAGGACTGGACATACAGTAGATGTTGCAGCAACTCAGGTCACGAGTACAGTCCCGTCCTCCCTCTACAGCACACGAGGCTAAGAGGCTGGGGAGAAATGAAATACCTAATTCAATGACCCCATAAATTGTTAACTTACCGATTTCTCCATTTTTTGCCCTATCTGTCACTTTCATGTCCCAAGTGCTATGTAACACAACCAAGTGCTATAGCGATAATTAGAAATGTACAGTTTGTTACCAGTAATTGTTGTCGGGTAATCTTAATACTTATAGTATCAAACTATGAGTCTGTGGTTTTTGGTCTCCATTTCACACCTTACCTCTGTCTGCCAAATGCCTCCTGCACAATCGGCAATGTAAGCAGCACTCTATTTCTGCTGCCATTAGAATTTACTTGTGGGAACTCTACTTTCCCTTTCAGTGTATTAGGTACTGTAGTTTTACTCAGGCATAAAAGGAAGATGATTTACAATCTAAACATATATAAGACTCTTGGAGGATGTTGGTGTGTTCATTTTAATGTGCTTTTGATTGCAGTATCCAGGAAATGATGTGTAAGAACACGCACAAGCTGCTCATGAAATATCCAAAACCTGCTATATAAGATACAAAAGTCCCATAAAATGCCTATAAATGCTATTGCTATACTCTTCCCCTTGGAGGAATGACTTATGTATCAACAGTGGGTATAAAAAGTCTAGACACCCCTGTTAAAATACCATGTTTTTTGTCATCTAAAAAAAATCATACCAAGAAGAATTTCTGAACTTTTTCCACTTTTTACTTTAACCTGTGTAATTCCATTGAGAAAACTAGTGAAATCATTTTGATGCAGGGGTGAGGGGGGAGTAAAAATAAAAAACTAAAATAATGAGGTTGCATAAGTCTGAACACCTTCTTATAATTAGGGATGTTGTAGTGTTCAGAATTAGCCAATCGCATTTGTAATCAGTACACTGCTGCCATCATTTGCAGTGACTCTAATTTACCCCATATAAAGTTTAAATGTTCTAGTAGGAGTTTCCTGACATTGTCTTAGTTGTATTTTACAGTAAAATCCATTGTCTGTGTACACAGCAAAGGGATTTCGTTGTTGAAAGTTATCAGACAGGAGAAGAGTACAGAAAAAATTCCAAGGCATTAGATATACCATGAAACACTATGAAAATAATCATCAAGAAGTGGCTTAAATATGGAACAATTGTGACATTACATAGGACTGGATGTCCTACAAGAACAAGTTGCAGAATTTCTGGCAAATGCTGGTTGAATACTGCATGTGATAACAATCCACTATATTCTTCATATGTTTGTCCTGTAGGTAAGGAAGGCAAGACGGAAGTCTTTTCTTACAAAGAAAAACATCCAAGTAGATTATGTTTTGCCAAAACCTACATCAAGTCTGCCAAATGGATGAATGAAAACAGGGTATGGTCTTATGTGACCGAGGTTGAACTTTTTGGCCATAATTCCAAGAGGTATGTTTGGTGTAAAGCCAACAATGCACATCAAAAGAACACCATACCCACATTGAAGCATGATGGAGACAGCTTTGTGCTTTGGGGCTCTTTTTCAGTAGTTGAAACTGGGACTTTAGTCAGGGTAGAGGGAATTATCAACAGTTCCAAATATGTATATGTCGTAATAAAGATTTCAATATAATTTTTATACTTGGCATAAGATTTCCCTTTGTTTATAGGTTGTATTCATTTGATGGAAGTGCCATCAATCTAGGCCACCAAATTGGTTTAGTTCCAAATATCAGTCAATTTTACAAAAAACCCTTCATGCTTCTGCTAAAAAGCTAAAGGTAAAGAGGAATTTTACCTTTCAGCACAACAATGATCCTAAGCATACCCCCATATCAACAAAATAAATAAATGGATAATTCAATAAAGTATTAGTTTAAGGGTGTGCATATTTATGCAACCTTATTATTTTAGTTCTTTATTTTTCTTTTTCCATCTGAAAAAAATTCAGTTTGTTTTTTGCAATGGATCTGTACAGATTATTGGTGACATTAAAGTTTGAAAAAGTTCTGAAATTATTCATCTTGGAATGACTTTTTTTTACATGACAAAACTCTGGCATTTTAATATAATCATGTAAACCTTTTATATTTAATATCACCTTCTATGCACTTAAATGCTATTGCTATTCTCATCCCCCTCAATGTGTGATTTATGTATCTAAATACATCTTCAACACCGAATCCCTACATTTTGCATTTGAGGCTATTGTAATAATCGTGTACTTGACACTAGCTTGGCTTTAAAAATAGGGTCCACTTATCCCTATTACTCATCCTGTTAGACAGCATATCATTGTGTTTCCCTACAATAAGGTTAAATATTTTGCACAAATGCTTGCACTCACTTTTTCAGTCATCCTCCTTTATAGTGAATGCACCCACTTGAAGACCATTTATTACTTTTTAACTTACGGTAATCTCAAATCCTCTAGATAGGTAGAGGTTAAAATGGAGCCGTTGTTTTAGATGATTTTTCAGAATATGCTGTCATGTGAGTGTACATAGGGAATGACACTATTTCTGGCTTTTATATGACTTTTATTGAGCATTTTTCACCAATTTTCCCCTCAGCTCTATATATGGTAGTGGTCTTTCAAGTTCTCCAAATGAGACGTGACGCCCTCAGACCATTCCATCAAAGTCTGTGTTCCACAATGTCAGTCCTTCCTTTCAGAGCTCAGCAGTGGGTCGACTCAAAATTCTGTGAAGCATCTAGGGGTTCAAGGTGCTCACCACACATCTAGATGAATTCCTTGAGGAATCTAGTTTCCAAAATGGTGTCACTTGTGGGGGGTTCTACTGTTTAGGCACATCAGGCGCTCTGCAAATGCGACATGGCATCCACTGTCGATTCCAGCCAATATTGTATTTCAAAGGTCAAATGGTGCATCTTCCCTTTCGAGCCCTGTCTTGCAGGTTTCTACCAAATATGGGGTATCAGCGTACTCAGGATAAATTACACAGCAAATTTTGGGGTCCATTTTCTGCTGGTGCCCTTGTGAAAATAAAAATGTGGGGGCTAAAATAACATTTTTGTGGGAAAAAGTAAAAGTTTAATTTATTCCTTCCACATTGCTTTAATTCCTGTGAAGCACCTAAAGGTTAAATACACTTTTTGAATGTATTTTTGAGCAAATTGTGTCACATTTGGGTGTTTTCCGTCATATAGGCCATTCATATTCACTTCAAATAGAAAAATTAGAAATTGCTGATAATCTTTCAACCCTTCTAACTTCCTAGCAAAAAATGTTTAAAAAATGATGCTGATATAAAGTAGACATGTAGGAAATGCTATTTATTAACTATTTTGTGACATAACTTTGGTTTAATGGTATAAAAATTAAAAGTTTAAAAATTGCAAAATTTTCACCAAAATTACAATATTGATACTAACTAATATACTAAAATACAAAATTTACTACTATCTTGGAGTACAATGTGTCACGAAAAAACAATTCCAAGAATCAGTGGGATCCGCTGAAGCGTTCCAGAGTTATTACTGCATAAAGTGACACTGGGCAGCTTTGTAAAATTTGGCCTGATCAGGGAGGTGAAAACAGGCTCGGGGGCGAAGGAGTTAAGCATTTATAGCTGAACAGTAACTGAGTCAAGATAGTGGACAACCTCTTTAAAGTATTAGCTCTAGTTATCAGAGTTTTGTAATTTCCCTTTATTGTCTTTGTGTAGCAGTGCATGTTCTGCCCATCTGAATACAAGGCAGTATGTTTTGTACTGTGTGCTGGTTTGTTTGTTATAGCACCATCCAGTGGTGGCTGAATTTATAGCCCGTGCCTTAAACAAGCAGATAGAGTGTTGCATTGTGGGATTGAAGCAAGGTATGCTGGGAAGAAGAAACTCCATTTTCTTCCATGTACTTCAGGGAATACACGTGTTCATGTGCTCTCCTGTAACCTCTCCAACTTGAGTTTGCTATCCTGGTAAAGCATATCTGGTAAAATCAATATCTTCTCTAGCAGTGCAGTGTTTAGGAGGCTATTAACTGTATAGCAGCCAGTGCATAGGAGATGTTATTAGAATCCTGTGTATTCGCATGTTAAAGTTTGCATCATACTGTATACTTTCCTGTTAATTGTAAAGTGTCAGCTGTGTGCCCAATACTTATCTATGTCATTTGTATTTTTATAGTTTTACCGCGCATGTTCTATACTGTTCACCAATAAACAAGTTAGACTACAGAGGACAGTCTGCTTATTTGGAAGATAGAATGATGGTTTATGCTGTATGCTAGCTTGCACACCGTGTCAACGTGTATGAAGGTAGAACAGTGCATGACTGGCACCACCAGGCAGGACTCAAATACGGTACTGTAGATGAGGAGGCAGAAATAAAACACTGGCTTTATTGAAAGACAGAGGATTATATGCCAGAAAGTAAGACTAACAGTTATTGTAACCACAATAGTAGATACAATGAGTATCTCTCTTTTTATCATTTTTGTATCTCTCTTTTTGTCAATCAAGCTGTGCTCCATCTATGGCAATGCAAAAATCAGTATAAACAGTATAAACAATTTCTACAAACTACTCTCTCCTAACTTCCGATAATTGGGCCACGCTGCTACAGCACCCTAACTAAAGAACCTTGCTCTACACCCTAACACAGTTGAACACCGGTGTACACTCACAGTTCTGTAGCTTAGAAGAAGGTCTGGTAGCTTCTTCTTGTTCCTGATTTAGTAGAGCCAAATTTGTTGTGTTGAGCTCTTCCACAAGTTTAACTGATCTGTCTTCTTCCAGATCCCGGCAAGTCTAGTTCCCAGTGTCAAAGTTGAGAGATTACTGGTGCCACAGTGTTGTTTTCTCTCTCAGGTTACAAGTGCTCCATGAAAACTAACCTAGCTGTGCTATGCAACGCTTTCCTTCTGCCACGGTCCTGGTGATAGATCTCGTGGTAACCGGGCACGATCTTCTCACTTGAAGCAGTTAATTCATTTACCAGTCTCTCATTGTTGGGATTGTTTGTCCTCCTGCCTGTCTCTCACAGACACGAAGATCCCTCTCCATTTCCTGACCAGGCACACTTCTTTCTTCTTACCTAAAACCAACACAGTGCAAGCTGCAGGGGAGAAAGGACTAGTCCAAGTGCACACAAATCAGAGGATAGCATTGTCTCTTAAAGTCACAGTGTCATCCAGATCTTAGCAGGGGCTGATCCCCTACATTTGGAAGGAATTTGAAGCTCTGCACCAGGAAAATAGAACTTTAATAACCATTATGGAGAAATGGTAATAGAAGTGGTCAACACAGAATGTTAGAACGAAAAATGATATGATGCTAATATATTATTTTACAAGTTTCTCACTGTCAAAGCAAATCAGGAGCTAGGAGCACCATTTCCTAAAATACTAAGAATCTGCATTAGAAAGTATTTCCTTATAATCAGTCTGACTTGACAAATCCAACAATAAACATGCAGGACAATGGCACTGCACTGTAGGCACCATCAGCAGTTCCGCAATGTAGCAAAATGTGACTGTCCTGACAGTTGACAGAGTATACTGTATTTTCTTTTGATTCCACCAGTAAGGTGTAGAAATTGTTTTACGTCCTAGGCTACAATCCGATTCCTTCAGCTGTTGTGAGCCGCACTAAAAATGCTCATCTTAAGGCCACCAGCTGTAGCACTGCTATGTATAGCACAAGCAATCGCAGTTTGAAGTTCCCTTAGGAGACTAACAAATACTGTGAAAAGTTAAAAAAAAAAAGTTATAAAAAATAAAAAAAATAAAAGTTCAAATCACCACCCTTTTACCACAATAAAAATTAAGAAATAAAAAAAGAGAAAATACACATATTTGGTATCGCTATGTTTGTAAAACTCTAATCTATCAAAATATAAAATAAATTTTTGTGATTGGTAAACAGTGTAAAGAGAAGAAAATAAAAACTGCAGAATTGCAGATCAAAACATCATATCTATCCCAAAATTATGTCAATAAAAACATCGGCTTGGGGCGCAAAAAAACAAGCCCTCATACAACCCCATATCCCCAAAATTTTAAATGTTACATCTCTCGGGAAGTTGTAACACAAGCATAATTTTTTTTTCTACAAATTTTTAAATATTTTTAAAACTTAAATAAAACAAAAACTATACAATAACTAATAACAGCGGGAGCAGGCTGCTGCTGATTGGAGTATTCATGAGCTGGCGCCTGCGCTATAAATAAATAAAACAAACAAATTGGCTTGGGCTCCCCTGTATTTTTGATAGCCAGCCAGGTAAAACTGACACTGCAGACTGCAATCCTCAGCTGTCAGTGTTAGCAAGGCTGGTTATCAAGAATAGAGGTGTCCCAATGCTGTTTTTTTAAAAAAAATTATTTATAGCACAGGTGGTGGCTGATGAATACTCCCATCAGCCGCCACCTGCTGTCGCTGTTATCAGTTGAATACAACTCTCAACAATGTCCCCTGCTATCGCTGATTGCTGGCAGAGCATGGGGAGAATGATGAGAGCTGTCTTCAGCACCCAGCACCGGAGTACAGCTGATTCCCAGGTGCCGGTACGTGTGGGCGGCACATGGTTGCCTCATGTATACCACAAGTATTACACACATGTACACATGGACACATGGAAACGGATATCTCCAGTACTGTTTTTTCCAGTACTGGAAATATCAGGACGTGTGAAAGAGCCCTAGGCAGTATGAATCAACTGACAGATTCCCTTTAATGTCTTTTTTAAATATTCATAGGGAAACTAGTTTATTTTTGGGTACAGAGAATGTTTTGTATCAGTAATACTTTATTATGCTCATTATTGGAAGAACACGCACATTCCTTTATTAATGGAAGAAGGGGTCATCAATACAGAGCCAGTTGAAGGGCAGGGCAGCCAAAACTGCAAAGGAAGCAAAGAAAATAGATTCAGTCCTGCCAACGTGGATATTTTTGATGATAAATATCCTGCTTGTCTATTTCCTGTTAAAGGTATTTATTTGTCAGTGAAATAAGTTCATATTACTGTGGTTATGTGAGAAAAACAGATGACTTTTATCATACTCAGAAAGTGGAGAAATGAAATTTACCAACGGTTCAACAATCAGACAGTAAGTACATTATCTTTTGGAAAAGATTGACGAATATATTAGAGAATCATATGTACAGAATTTAACTAACAAAGGTGTGTTTTTGTAATCTCTCCTTGTACAAGATGGAGGAATCCAATATATAGAGAAGTAAAGTCAAAGTACTTTGAAACCCTTAGGTCCCAATTCAACAAAGTGTTTTTGCCAGAAATCTAGCATAAAACACTTTGATAAGTTTGTGACTTTTGGCATTATTATCCTAGTTTTGCTCGGCTCTGACAAAATGGGTGTAACTAGGGCAGGATGCCACAGCTTATCTAATTCATGACAAGCTGCAGCGTACCTTACACCAAAGATCTTACTTCAGTCCCTGACTAGAGTAAGATTTGTGGCGTGGCACTCACAACTTTTCAGGTGTGCGCCCCTTAATAAATCCGGAGCATCTGACTCCAACACGCCTCCTTGTCTATATCCGCAATGCAGGTCTTGATGAATCAGAGCAATATAAAGCTGGCACACACATGCATTAGATAGCTGTCAGTTATCTCTCCTGTCACTCCCATACACAGGAACATTTGTCTCAGCCGAAGAATGACCGCCACTCTTAACTGTATTAGTGTGCGTGGCATGCCGATACAGATAAACTATGTAGTACAGCAAGGAAACACGGTCTCCCTGCACTACTGCTATCCATTCTATAGACAATAAGTTGCTTCAAACCCACAGAACGAGAAGATGATGCACTGGGAGAGTCCTGAAACAACATGACGTTCTGCATGTGCCCCGGCGCAATGACATCACTGGGTTGATTTTGCCTTGCCACTCCTTCAGGCAGACTGGTGAGTATATGATGTATAGAATCCGGTGTTTGGTCCATAAAATTTGGGGGCTACTGTGGATGTATCATGTAGTGTTGTGGCTAGTGTGGTATTGGAACATCATACAGTGTGGGGTCTATTGTGTTTGCCATCATACTGTAAGGTTCTTTGTCTCTGTTGACATGTTCCTTGA
>VIAB01032769.1:4105-24485 GCA_009801035.1 Oophaga pumilio | reverse complement strand
ATCCGATATTTTTCGATATCGAGCAGTATCGCTCAACACTACGGGCAACTAGATTATTACAGGGGATTGAAGACCTCTCATTTGATGAAAGGTTGGAAAAGTTGGGCTTGTTTAGCTTAGAAAAAGGACGTCTTAGAGGAGATCATGACTCATGAGTAAGACTGCTTAGTGCAGTCGAAACGTGTTGACTGAGTCATGTCGACCATGAAAATTTTCTTTTGTAAGCACTATATTTTCTGTTGAAAAATAAAATGAAAAGAAAAATCCAGTCTTGTTGAGCTGGATTCCAATTTTTTCTATTGTCCTAGACTTTAAAAAGGCCCAAATGGAAAGATGAATATGGCATAAATAAAAAAGACGCAAATCACTAAAAACTTGACAAATTCAATAATGAATCAGTCCCTCTATGCTTCTGTTTTATTACAACATGGCGTAAACTAGATCTAAAAACCATGACGTAGTTTTATTAGTACTGGTAGGTAAATTTAGCCCATATTAGGTGAGCAGCCCAGGTGTTACGTCTATAGTAATGACATACTAATGCGGTGTTACCGCTGTCTCAAACCAGCCTAACCCAACAGAAAGGGAAGTGTTCAGGCTTGCTGTGACAAGTGATAGTTTCCATGCCTGTAGTACTGACAGTATGACAAACAGCAGTGTGACTAATTGCTGGGTTTTGTAGAACAAGACGTGCAGTTAACTATAAACTGTGAACATGAGGCTCAGATAGAAGGAAAAAGATATACTGAAGGTGCGAAGAAAGATTATAAAATTGCCTTAAATTATTAGAATTGTTTTAGTCTCACATAATACAAAAAGTGTAATATTAGATTAAGTGAATCTGTGTAAATGCACACTCCAGTATTGTATTTATTGCTATGTTTAAATAAAATCTGTCTGCTGGTTCATACTGCCCAAACCAAAATATACTTGTGATATGTGTACGAGACCTCTTTTTCAAACGAATTCCGCTCAGAAAACCACCTAAAAAGTGATATCTAAATACTCAAAAGAATAAAAAAAAATGCTCAAAAGAACGATCACACGCATTTCTATGTAAAAAGGACTTGTGGTTCATTTGTTCAGTCTTCGGAGTATTTTTTAACCGCTTTAGGTTTCCAAAAAAGCCACTAGCGTCAGTAAAAAATCTGCACATAAACAATGGGAAAAAAGATTAAATAACATCAAAAAAGGAAATGACCAAAAAAGAACAATAAAAGAGATCTCTGGCATTTCCTGAAGTGGCTTCCTCTTGCCTTTACAAGATCTGGCTGGGGATCATAGCCCGAAATGAGACCTCTCTGCAGTTTTCCCTTCACTGCTGTAGCTGATTCTCTGGTGTCTCCCATATCTGTACACAGGAAAAAACCTGTTAATAACTTGGAGCAGTACCAGGAAAAGATGACTGGGGTGGGGCTGGGGGTGGACGCAATATCAGACTAGTCTTTCCTCTTGCTATGGTCCCTGGCCAGAACTTCTAACTATATTTTTTATAAAACCCTAGAGTGTTTCAAATATGAAATATAGGATCTGATTCATGCTGCCTGTGATGTGCGCTCTAAACAACGCCAGCACCTAGCAGAGCTTACATGTCAAATCTGGCTCACAAGGTGACTATATTTGGCCCGCGATGAGAGCAGAGCCAGCACACACACACCTGGCATCACAATTTCAACTGTATTGACAGGTGTTTTTAGCCTGGTTTAACCTTTTTTGACAACCAGCCAAGGTAAAGCAGACAGCTGTGGGCTAATATTATCAGGCTGGGAAGGTCCATGGTTATTGGGCCCTTCCCAGTCTAAAAATACGAGCCCGCAGCCGCCCCAGAATTGACGCAACACATGAGATGTGCCAATTCTGGCGCTTTGCCAAGCAATTACCGATTCTCCTGGAATGGTGGCAATCGGGGTAATGGAAGTTGTGGTTGATACCAGCTGTGATTTGTTACAAATCAGAGCTGCCATCAAACCTTGGGGTTATTAATCCACTGAATCTGATGTAGTCCAGAAATGAATACCTGAAAAGCATAAAAAGACAGAAATAAACACACAAGACAGTCCCTTGTTCAGAAGTTAATTTGTAAAAATTTTCCCACGAAGCTCCGATGCAGTCCACATTCCTTGAATCTTGCTCCGGTGACTTTGAATAGCAGTAAAGTTACTGCTATTCACAGGTGATGGGTAGTGACTAGAACGGTCATTAGAGCCACTGGTTCTTACTTCGCTCAGCAAGATCGGGCGACGATGATGAGCATTGACGCCAGTACCTGGCCACTGTGAATATCAGGAACTTTACTGCTGTTCACAGTCGCCAGAGAAAGATTCGGGGAACCTCACCCTGGACTAGTAACCCTACTGCCAGGTAGTCCTCCATATTCATGAGCTCAGTATAACCTCACTCCCAGCACCGATTGGCAGCTTTCTATATACACTGTACATGGGCAGAAAGCTGCCAATCAGTGGTGTGGGTGGGGTTATACAGAGCTCAGCGTTTAGAGAACTGCTAGATCTGCAACAGATAAAACAGGGAGTTTCTCAAAATTCTATCAAGCATTCCAGTAAGTTATACATAGCTGAGCTGTAATCGGGGGTCTCTCCCCCCATATTATTCTGCTTTTAGATTGGGTGACAGATTCCCTTTAAGCTTTGCTTGTTCCAGATTCAATGTTTAGGCCAAATTTAAGTTAGTTTTCTTATGAAAAGGTTCATTGTTATATTTGATAAGGAAAAACTTCCCCAATTTTAGACATTTATTTTAATAAATATTAAGGCTGGCCCACAAAGTTTTTAATTTTGGCCCTGTATGTAGTTCAGTTTGACATCCCGATTCTATAGGACAGAAAAAAAAGCTGGTTCATGACAACAGCAAAGTTGATTTGACCATAAATCAGGCTAGAAGATCTTCACAACTTCAGTTCAATAGACCCAATGGCTTCGTCCGTAAAGTTCTTGGATACTTAACTAATTGACAAATGATGTATGTAATTAACTCCCTGATATAACCTTTGTTGAAGGTGTGTCTCTTTTTCTAGGTTAGTGAAGTCGTATCTTTATTCATAATGCTTTTGGACCAATCTGCACTCTCATCAAGGTGGCTGCCGGTGGATGGGCTTGTGACCAGACATGTCATTGTACCCCCATCACTGAGCCCGTGCTGATTTTTCTTGTGCGGAATGTGTTACTATGGAGGTGGCTGAGTGATGAGTCTGGTCACATTCCTATACATCAGCCGCCTTCTTTTTGATGGGCCATTCAAAGCTGGCAAAATGGGAGGCAGAGTTTTGCTAGTGCAGAAAAATGGACCCGACTTCCACAAAGGATATATGAGTCAGCTGAATATATGCATCTTTCTTGCATATTAAAGAAAGCCAATCACTTGTCACAAACATGAACATTTTTTTATCTGGTGTAAATGCAACTGTTCTCCTGAATCTGGTGCAGTTTATGTTCTCTTCCCATGCCTCTCCACTCCTGAGATACGGTACATTGTTCCCTGTATGTAACTCTAGTCTTTTTAGCCAAGTGGTCATGGCTCCCAACTTCTCTTTGTGGGCGTCTTCTTGAAGGCCAAGGTTAGTTGGCAAACAGACCAGATTTATATACGAGGAAAAGAGGGAATATCTCAGGAATTGAGAGGTGCAGGAACAAAAAACAACACCAGATGCAGGAATTTCCACCAGGTAATGAAAATTACCCCTTTAACATGAAGTAAACATCCTCTTTAAATACCATGTCCCCCACATAGAAATTATTTCCCAGCTTCCTACTTTTTATATGTAAGGACCTACTTTATACCGTCATATCCGAAAGTGTTGGCAACCTTGAAATTATTCCAGTAAATTAAGTATTTCTCACAGAATATTATTACAAACATTATGTTTTGTTATACACATGTTTATTTCCTTTCTGTGTATTGGAACAACACGAAAAAAAACAAAGGAAAAAAGAAAATTGGATGTAATTTCACACAAAACCCCATAAATTGGTGGAACAAAATTATTGGCACCTTTCCAAAATTGTGGGTAAACAAATTTGTTTCAAGCGTGTGATGCTCATTCAAACTCAACTCTAACAGGTGTGACATTGTAGCTAATCTCCATGGAAGTGGACATCAGAAAAAAAATGCTGCAAGGTTGCAATGCAGGATAATCCGGATGGTGGATAAGCAGCCCCAATCAAATTCCAAAGAAATTCAAGTGGTCCTTCAGGCTCAGGGTGCATTACTGTCAGAGCTAACTATCCGTCAACGGTTTAATGAAATGAAACGCTATGGCAGGAGATACAGGTAGTCCCAACTGCTGATACAGAGACATAAAAACTTAAAGCTAGACTGCAGTTTGCCAAAATGTACATGAGTAAGTCAAAATCCTTCTGGGAAAGTGTTTTGTGGACAGATGAGACCAATACAGAGCTTTTTGGTAAAACACATTCTACTGTTTACCGAAAAGAGAATGAACAAAGGAAAGAACACAATACCTACTGTCAAATATGGTGGAGATTCAAAGATGCTTTGGGGTTGTTTTGCTGTCTCTGTCACTGGGTGCTTTGACTGTGTGCAAGGCATGATGACATCTGAAGATTACCAAAGGATTATGAGTCGTAATGTAGTACCCAATGTCAGGAAGGTGGATTTGCGTCATAGGTCATGGGTCTTCCAGTGGGAATATGACCCAAAACATACTTCAAGAAGCACCCAGAAATGGATGGAAACAAAGTGCTGGAGAGCTCTGAAGTTGCCAACAATGAGTCCGGATCTAAATCCCATTGAACACATGTGGAGAGATCTTAAAATTGCTGTTGGGAGAAGGCACCCTTCCAAGATGAGAGACCTGGAGCAGTTTGCAAAAGAAGAGTGGTCCAAAATTCCAGTTGAGAGGTGTAAGAACTTTGTTGACGGTTATAGGAAGCGATTGATTGCAGTTATTTATTCCAAGGGGTGTGCAACCACATATTAAGTTGAGGGTGTCAACTATTTTGTCCAGCTCATTTTTGGGATTTTGTATGAAATTATGTCCAATTTGCCTTTTTTCCCTTTTTTTGTGTTGCTCCAATACACACAAAGGAAATAAATGTGTATAACAAAATGTGTAATTGCAATTATTATATTTTGGGAGAAATACTGCATTTCCTGGAACAATTTCAAGGGCGCCAACACTTTCAGCCATGACTGTATTTTAATTATCTATTTTTCACCTTATTTTTCCTCTATATTGAATTGAGAAGTCTTAAACTATTTATTAGTTTCCAACAGAGTTGATGTCAACTCACAGTTCTGGGAATAATAGCTATTGTATATCCCACATATAAGTGTGGGATAACTGCAGTGAGACCATAATGTGTGGCAAAGCAGAGTCAAACAGATGCCGGAATCAGAAAAGTAGCTACAACAGCGGAAAGTATAGGACTTCTGATAATATTGCTAACTTCACAGTGTAACAACGGGATTTCCTTTTTGTGGTCACATGACGTCCCTCTACATCTACTTCCTTACATGTAGGTAGTTCTATTCTTTCTGCTCCTTAAGAATGTGTGATGTGTAGGAGTAAAACAGACCACTCTGTCTACCAGCAAGCTAAATTACTTTTTGTCAGACCGCAGCATAAGTATAGGTGAGTGAAGAATGTCAAGCAGAGGTATAATTATATGCAGTTTTCATGGCAGTAGGATTACATAACAGATGACACAGAAAGGACTCGCAGAATTATATATATATATATTGCATTATTTGACTATTTGTTTCTAGTCTTTGTATCACCAGGGACGCTATGTATAGCATAGGGCCGTGACATTCTAAATCTACAAAGGTTTATGAATTTGTTGATTGTTTTATTTTAGCATAAAGTACAAACTTCTACAGTATTGCTTAATATAAAAAAGTATGTCGCCTGTGATCAGCTCGCCACCATTTGCATTGACAATTATATAGGACATTGTGCACAATGTAGAATATTATAATTGCGATTATTGTATAACAGATAAGTAGATACTGTGGGAATGTACTCTATAATTACCAAAAACATCAACTCTGTTTTCCTGGCACATTATGCAATCTTAAAATTACATAAAGGTAAGGTTTACAAGAGGGTGCAGCTGATCATGCAGCGTGAGTCCATGGAACATACTAATTAGAATATAAAGTACGGATTATGCATGAGGATTGGAAATATGCTTTACATTTATAGGCCCTTACGTAACCAGTGTATTCAGGAAAACAGTTTCCATGAAGGTCGGAGGACATTTCTTCATATTTGACATGCATTAGAAAGAAATATTACTATTCATTTGTTTATAAAAACAATTAGAAAGTGATTAATCTTTGGGATAATGTAAGGAAATAAGATGTAGAAAGTACATTCTACTAAAGAGAATCTGTCATGTCAGACAATTCCTTTTACCGGCAGATATAGGGTTAATAGCGTGGTTGGCCATAGTACTGAAAGCGCGTTTTATGGGAGAAAATACACTTTATTCTTCCCAGGAACCGCCGATTTTCCATCATAAAGGCGTGCCAGCGGAGATACAGTAACCAAGCAGCGACTGTAAGCAGCAGGACATCGGTGCAGAGCTGACTACAGTGAAAACACCGGGGAGTGCTCCAGCCACCACTCACAGTACTCCTCAGAGTGGTGACTGCAGCCACGCCGGCATGCCAGTGTCACTGGAAGTGGGTGGCTCAAGGGAGGAATAAAGTTCATCGGCAGCAGCGCTTGTGTGTACGGTGGCCGGGAACCTTCCTAACGCTATCAACCTGCGGATTAACCCTACATGTCAGGTTTCCATTAACATACCAGGTTTTTTACACAGTGTGGCCTTGGGTAAAACCATCACAGATAAACATTTCAGGTGCATTTACACTGCTGATTTTAGAGAGTTAAACGTTCACTAATTGGTAATATACAAGTCGCTCATTGCTCATTTACTCGACTGTGTACACGGGCTGACGAACAATGTCGTGCATAGAGTGACGGCTGACACGCTCATTCTGTCCCCATATACAGTATCATATTTTCAGCTACATATCACCTGTTTAACGGGGTGATACCCTGCAGATATCAATAATATTTCTGCAAGCATAAACAATCCAATCACCCAGCAAAGAAGCGTTTTGCTACCATATATTATATAGGATACATTATGTGCTATATAAACACAACCTATACGATATACCAGGGGTCTTAAACACACGGGCAGCATGCGGCCACCCCAGGCTGTTTTAATGTGGCACGCAGCCACTTGAGCTCCCGAAAAGATGTGGTTCGGTCCAGGAGGCCGCCGACACCATGGCTTCTCTTCATCTGAATGTGCGTGCTCGGGCGCACATTCATTTGAAATGTATCGTGTCAAAACCAATATCAGCCACCGGCCAATCAGAGGCCACCAGCTGACGTCGGTGTGCCGGCAATGTATGATGTCACTGGTGTCATGGCACTGTCCCGGCTGTGGAAGAAGAAGAGGACATTGTTTGCCGAGGGAGCGGTGTACAGGAGAGAAGGATTTTTTTTAGTATGTAATGTGAAGAGTGGCACAAAGGGGATCATAGCTGTTACATGGGGACCAGGATGGAGGACATTACTACAAGATAGGGACCAGGATGGAGGACATTACTACAGGATAGGGACTAGGATGGGGGACATTACTGCAATAATGGGACCAGGATGAGGACATTATTGAAATATTGAGACCAGGATGGGGACATTACTGCAATATAGGGATCAAGATGGGGGACATAACTGTAATATCAGGACCATGATGGGGGACATTACTGTAGTATTGGGACCAGGATGGGGGACATTACTGCAATATGGGGACATTACTACAGTATTCGTACCAGTATGGGGACAGTACTGCAATATTGGGACTAGGATGGGGGACATTACTGTAATATCGGGACCAGGATGGAGGACATTACTACATGATAGGGACCAGGATGGGGACATTACTGCAATATCAGGACCAGGATGGGGGACATTACTGCAATATTGGTGTCACGCCGTTCTATCTTTACCTGGTTGTCGACGTGACAATGCATGTCTTTGCTTTAACCCTTTGCTCCTTTCCCCCTAATTGAGCTGGGATACTGTTGGCTGTTACCTGTATGGAGCCAGCTCAGTTCCCTGCTCTGCTGTGTAGCGTACATGGGTTGTTAGGTCTTTGCTCTGCTGCATGACCATCCGCATGTGCGGTCCCTGGTTGCCGCTGTGGAAGCTGTCTGCAGGTTGTGAGGTCATTTGCAGCTGGTGCATGACTTTCCATGTGTGTCTGGGCGTGCAGCCGCTGCCAGGTGCCCTGAGCCTCAATTCCGGCACTGATTGTGCTGTAATGGTTTCTTTTTGTGCTTAGGGTGTGCGTGGCCACACCTCCCCTGCTTTTATCAGGGTTAGTGTGTGTACTTGAAATGCTGTCCCCAGCCAAATGCTGAGGGGCAGCTCCTATATAACATTCCCCTGCCCTATGGGCGGGGCCTGAGCTACTCCCAAATCTCCTGAACTTTGCTATGTGTTTTTGTTTTCCTGCACCTCTCCTATCTGTTTTGGTACTAAAGTCCTAACCTTGATTCCTGTTTTGTCCTGTTCTGGCACCTGTGCTGGAGGCGGTATATCCAGGCCTGAATCCTTGATCCTGTACCTGTCCTGTACCTGACCCTGTCTGAACTGTGTCTGCTGTTTTATGTTCCGGGAATCCTTCTGTGTCTGGACCCATGTACCCAGTGACTTTGAGTCTCTTGTAACTGGTGTTTGTGCTGAGCATCTACTACTCTGACTACCATGCGGTGCAAGCTTCTGGGACATTACTACAGGTCAGGGATCAGGATGAGGGACATTATTTCAATATATGGACTAAGATGGAGGACGTAACTATAGGATAGGGACATAACTACAATATGGGGACCAGGATGGGACATTACTACAGGATATTGATCAGGATGAGGGACATTATTGAAATATATGGACCAGGATCGAGGACATTACTATAGGATAGGGACATAACTACAATATGGGAACCAGGATGGGGGCATTACTACAGGATAGGGACCAGGATGAGGAACATTACTGCAATGTATGGACCGGGATGAAGGACATTAATATAGGATAGGGACATTACTACAATTTGGGTCCCAGGATAGGGCCATTACTGCAGGATAGGGACCAGGATGAGGGACATTACTACAATATCTGTACCAGGATGGGGGACATTACTGCAATAAGGGGACCAGGATGGAGGACATTACTGCAATATGAGGACCAGGATGGGGTACATTACTGCAATATGGGGAGCAAGAAGGAGGACATTACTACAAGATAGAGACATTACTGCAATATATGGACCAGGACGGAGGACATTACTATAGGATAGGGACATAACTAGAATATGGGGACCAGGATGGGATACATTACTAAAAGATGATGGCCAGAATTACTATATGGTGCTAATTGTAAGACAATATTCATATATGGGGCCAATATTATTATTATTATTCATTTTTATAGCGCCATTTATTCCATGGCGCTTTACATGTGAGAAGGGGCGAGTATAGACAAGTACAATAAACATGAGCAATACAGGACACACATAAGTACAGAAGGAGAGAGGACCCTGCCCACGAAAGCTCACAGTGTACAGGGGATGGGGGAGGATACACTAGGAGATGGTAGAACTGGTCGTGCGGCGGTTCAGTAGACTGCGGATCACTGCAGGTTGTAGGCTTGTCGGAAGAGGTGGTTCTTCAAGTTCTTTTTGAAGGTTTCCATGGTAGGCGAGAGTCGGATGTGTTGGGGTAGAGAATTCCAGAGTATGGGGGAGGCACAGGAGAAGTCTTGTATACGGTTGTGGTAAGAAGAGATAAGAGGAGAGTAGAGAAGGAGATCTTGAGAGGATCGAAGGTTGCATGTGGGTAAGTACCAGGAGACAATGTCACAGATGTATGCAGGAGACAGGTTGTGGATGGCTTTGTATGTCATAGTTCGGGTTTTGAACTGGTGCCTCTGGACGATAGGAAGCCAATGAAGGGTTTGGTATATGGGAGAGTCTGGGGAATGGAATAACAGGGAGACAGGTGGATTAGTCGGGCAGCAGAATGTAGGATGGATTGGAGTGGTGCCAGAGTGCTAGAGGGGAGGCCAGAGAGTAGGAGGTTGCAGTAGTCAAGACAGGAGATGATAAGGGCATGCACTAGTGTTTTTGTAGTTTCATGGTCAAGGAATGAACGGATACGGGAAATATTTTTGAGTTTGAGACGGCAGGAGGAGGCTAGGGTTTGGATATGTGGCTTGAAAGAGAGGGTCGAGGATCACCCCGAGGCACCGAGCATGCGGGACAGGGGAGTGTGAGCAGCCATTGACTTTGAGGGATAGGTCTGGTGAAGGGGTACAGTGAGATGGGGGAAAGATGATGAATTATGTTTTGTCCATGTTCAGTTTTAGGAAGCAAGCAGAGAAGAAAGCTGAAATAGCGGACAGACATTGAGGGATTTTTGTCAGTAAGGAGGAGAGGTCAGGTCCAGATAGGTTGTCCCCCCAATTGGGGGACAAAAAAAAGGAAAAAAATTCAAAATAAAGTATGAAAAATATTTTGCCACTAAAAATGCTGTTTTATATACAATCTAAAGTAAAGAAAAAAGTACACATTTGTTATATGACTGAGTCTAAGAGCGTTGTTAGCGTTTGAAACACCTCCGGTTTCTACCCCCTCACACTTATGCCTAGGTGTATGCAGTATTGCCTTATATGTTTTTTAAAGTGAACTTGTCAGCAGGATTTTGCTAAGTAACCTACAGACACTCAGTTTTTCAGTGTTGAGTTGAACTGATTAAAATGATAACTGGGGTGAAGAAATCTGACTTGTGGTTGTTGTATAATCAGTGTTAGAAGTTTTCAGTTAATGACCATGCCCGAGCTCCGGGGCGGGACTGTAGGCAGAGTCTTATCTTCCAGAGAAACCAAGAAGACACCGCCCACAGGCTGCCCCGAAGCACAAACATGTTCCTCATCACAGAGAGAGACAGACTGTTTGTGCTTTGGGGCGGCCTGTGTGCAGGTCTCTCTGGCTCAGAGAAGGAAAATCAGACTCTGCCTACAGTCCTGCCCCCGAGCTCGGGCATCTCATTAACTGAAAACTTCTAACACTGATTATCGAACAACCACAAGTCGGATTTCTTCAACCCAGGTATCATTTTAATCAGTGTAACAGCAGAAATATGACAGTGTCTATAGTTTACTGAGCAAAATCCTGCTGACAGGTGCATCTTAAAGAAAAAAGTTGCTTGGATTTTATGGACAGAAGATGGATCTTTACCTTTTTGCACATTTGTTATCGCGGCATCCACTTTAACCCAAGCTATAAAATTGTATTATAACCCATACAGTGAATGCCATTCAAAACAATTAAATACCATGCCAAAACTGTTTACAAAAAATGCTGAAAAGGGTGTAAAGAAAAAAAAATGGTATTACTAAAAATGTGATCTCATCCGGCAATTAATGTGTCCCATCAAATTAAATGTTTTTCTATGTGCGGCCCGTTTACCAAGACTAGTTTGACACTCCTGCTATATACAATCTGTTATTTACAGTCTATCATATAAACACACACAATCTGTACTATATAAAGGCAATACATATATTTTGCACAAAAACCATGCTAAATGCACAGTCTACACTGTACGCAAGGAAAAATGGCAGCACAGGTTATACTATACATACAGTCTATAATATATACACAGTCTATACTGTATTATACAAGTGATATATGCTATATATACTTAGTCTATGCTATATACACAAAATCTTTATTTTACACACAGTTCATAGTATATACAGTACACACAGTCTACTACATTCACAGGGACACAATAGAGCGCTAAGCAGTCTGTCTTTAACTTTTCAGTTCCTCCAGACTTCCATAGGGTGGAGGTCCTGTCATGTTATCATGATATCCTCTTGTACCCTTTTCATAGGTCCCTCTACTTTTCTAAGTACAGAAACGTTTCTAATAATGCAGAACTGACATTATCACTGCAGTTTCAGATTTTTTTAAGGCAGTCTGCCCATGGACTAACCAGCCCACTGAACCTGCAGTAGGATAAAGTTTCACAGAGGGCCCCTTTAGAGATAGGGTCTCTGGTAGTGATGAGCAAACGTCCTCAGATAAGGTGTTATCAAAGCATGCTAGGGTCCCTGGTAGTGATGAGCAAATGTCCTCAGATAAGGTATTACCCAAGCATGCTAGGGTGCTAACTTAAGGGTATGCCACACTAAACAACATCGCTAACGGGATCGCTAAAAAACGTCACTATTTAGCGATCCCGTTAGCGATGTTGTTGTGTGCGGCATCTGTCAGCGACGAGCTCCCTGCTGAGATCCTGCTGTGATCTCGCTCGTCGCTGACATCGTTCCGGACCCTATTTTCATCGTCGGCGCCCTGCTGGTAAGTATAAATCGCTAAGTGTAGCACCTTTTTTTAGCGATTTAGCGGTACTTTTGTACCGCTAAAGTCGTTAAGGAGATCGCTAACCGCGATAGCGTCCTTAACGATATCGCTAAATTAAGCTGCTACTAGCGATATGATAACGATCCCGCTAGCGATCTCATTAGTATGCGACGCTAACGAGATCGTTAGCGGGATCGTGTAGTGTGGCAGTACCTTAAGTGTCTTCGACGTGCTGGAAAAAATATGTTTGAGTCCCTCCGGCTGCATGTCTCATGGATGTTAGGCAATCCTTGTATGTGTTGTGGCTGTCAAACAGCTGCGAGACATGCAGGTGCGGGGACTCAAATCTGAGCATGCTCGATAACACCTTATCCAAGCACGGTTTGCTCATCACTAGTCCTTGGCAATTGACAAATTTGACCCCTCGCCTAACACTCACCCCGCTGTCCCAAAACACCATGTGCCAGATTCTCCCTAAAAAATACCATACCGCTTGAGTGCCTGTTGTTTTTCATCAGGTCACTGCTATTCTGCTACATTATGCTACTCTGCCAGTCAAATGCCTGCACAAATTTCTTCTTCCTTAGGGTGTGTTTCCACGGTCAGGAAACACTCAGTAATGGCTGCGTATTTGACGCTGTGCGCTGGCGCAGCGTCAAACACGCAGCTTCAAACATGCAGCGTCCAGATGTTACAGCATAGTGGAGGGGATTTCAAGAAATCCTGTCTCCACTATGCGTAAAAACACGCAGGCGGCAAACCTGCGTTAACGGACATGCGGCGCGTCTTTTCAGATCGCAGAATGTGCTATTCCCTTGCGGTGACGCTGCGTGGCCGCAAGGGAAATAACACAGGGCTATGTAGCGCTGCGGTGATTCCGGATGTGTTCAATGAACACGTCCGGATTCACCGCGCGTTCAGTAGGGGGCGGGGCTTTGGCCGGAGCGGACTTTCCGCTCCGTCCAAAGCGCTGTGTTTCCTGACAGTGGAAACACAGCCTTAAAGGGCCAGTGGATCTGAGTTTTATAAGGGGACACCCCAATATGCATCACTGTGGGATCAAGCAACAAAATCCATTTGTTTTTGTCAAACCCTTGCCCTGCTTAAAAATTTCTGCTTGCCATATTCGCAGCACAATTTTAAGTCTTAAATTCAGCTGCATGCTAGCTATTGGTAACAGATACTACTCTGCAAGTAGCAACGTGAGCATTCCCTGTGGAAAAGTTTAGATCTCGCTACTGGGGTCAAGAGTGAAGAAGTCTTAGCCTGAGGTCACTGATTCAGCCCTAAATCACATATGTTAGTGACTCCTGTTCACATCTGCAGCATGCCTCCTCACAATCATACCTTTACAATTAAATCAAATCACTTGCTAACTGCATTTATGGCTTGAATGTATTTTTTTACCCAGTAAGTAAAGGTAAATGAAAAATGATATATCCAAACACATCAATGCTTTGCTAAGTACATAGGCTCCGATTTATCAAAGCAATTACACCAGAAAAATGGCAAAAGAGACTTTGAAAAGTCACAATTTTTTTGCACAATGCAATTTTTTTTCCACTTTTTGGTATTTTCACACCAGTTTGGCCCGCTTCACCTCAATGGGCGGACCTTGAGCTGGACAGGGCCTCCATCACCCTCCCTCACCAAGACTGGTGTGATGAATCACAACCTAAATTATTCTAAATAGGCTTATGTCACGAACAATGTCCACCGGCGGTGCACATGACTCAGATGTGACTATAAAGGGGCACTCTACTTCTTACACTCACTCATCCACTCACCTATCCCAATAAGTAAACAATGAGCTCAGCCAGTTCACACATCCACACCTCACGCCTTTCTGCTACCGCTCACCATTTTGATAGGCTAGCGAAATGCCTTCCCTGGGTGACACACTAGTACACACATACGCCTAACTTTCTCAATCACCTGATAGGTACTTAAACTGCACTGTGGCAAACGCAGGGTAACACCACCAGGCTATACTTTCCAACTTCGGGATTGTGGGTACGTTTCAAGCTGGAAGAACAAACTTATTACATTTTAGAGTTAACATACAAAATGAGTACAGTGCTTTCAATGTTACAAAACATAAAATAACAAAAAGACATACATAAAAGCAAATAGCATGTAATAAAAAGGGATAAACAAAGAAACGTGACACTAGTCACTACCCATTGACAAGGTGTAAGGCAGGGTAGTCAAAAGTTTCAGAGTCAGATACCAAGAGAGCACGTCAAATATTAAAGGGGGAAAGACAAAGGCGTAGGCATGTCGCAGTCCGAGGTCAGAATACTAGGACAATAGCAGATCAGGGCAAAGGGGTGAGGCAATTGGATGGTCAGAACGACGTCCAATGTCAGGCAGCAATAGATCAACAAACAGAACACAGGAATACAAGGCAAACAAACATCACTGAGCAAATGGCAGAGATCTGAGACTGACAGCTTAGATAAGTAGATGGGTAATCACTTAGAACAGGGAGCACCTGAAGGAAGCTCAGCACCTCCCAATCTTAGTTTGGACAGCTGAGCGGTCTATCAAAATGCCAACTGCTCAGCATACCCCTGCACTAGATTGAACAACTGAACTGTCACTCACTGCATCCAAGGCACACTGAGTGGAGGAATTGTGACAAAACCTCTTATTATTAGATCAATGAGCGATTCTTTACAGTGGCGATGCCACTGATAGTTTTAACAGAACTGCAATAGACATTGCTTCTCCTAGGGACTGACAGTGAGTTTTCCTGGATTAGATTTTATAAAGGGTCTCATTCACATCCATCACCTCTTCTCCTGGTCATATGAGAAAAGGATGGCTAATTATCTGCATGGGGAGATCGAAGTAGGACAAAATTCTAATTTATATCATATGCTCCCAACCTGCTATTGAAATAATATGACCCCCATATTTCTGAGCATACTTTCACCATCCTAGACACACCAGACGGGAGTTTGTTATATTCATAGTTAAGGTTGATATCACATTTCAAACTCGAAAATCCTGCTGCTTAATCCAGATAAATCCATGGATGGTGTAGAAGGGGTTGTCTTGTCTAAATCAAAAAGTCTGCAGTCACTCTGTGTGACTGCAGACTTATGAATAACAGTATGGAAAATTATTAAATAGAAACTAATTCACAAAATTTAGCAATATCAGTATATTTTGAGAATACATTTCAAAAAGATTTCTAGGAATTCATTCTTACGCTTATCGTTTGTTTAAAAATTATTTGCCTGGTCCTTACTCTGCGAATGCACATGGTTCATCATCTCAATGAAGTCAGGTCAGGTAGGTATGTTAGGCAAGCAAAATCATCATTCAATGAATATATTAATTTCACAAATCCAAATTGAAATTTATCTCCTGTAAAGTACTCTGATAATTTTTTCCAGCTACTCTGTCCATGAAGGGACCAAGAGCTATTATATGGTAATGTACACGTAGCATAGTTACAGCTTTGTGAATGTGGGAGGCCAAAATTGGCTGCATCTTTAACCCCTTAGTGACAGAGCCAATTTGTTACTTAATGACCAAGCCAATTTTTACAATTCTGACCACTGTCACTTAATGAAGTTATAGCTCTAGAATACTTCAACGGATCCCACTGATTCTGAGAATCTTTTTTCATGACATATTGTACTTCATGTTAGTGGTAACATTTCTTCGATATAACTTGCGTTTATTCATGAAAAAAATGGAAATTGGGCATAAATTTTGAAAATTTAGCAATTTTCAAACTTTTAATTTTTGTACCCTTAAATCAGAGTCATATCACACAAAATAGTTAATAAATAACATTTCCCACATGTCAACTTTACATCAGCACAATTTTGGAAACATAATTTTTTTAGTTAGGATGTTATAAGGGTTAAAAGTTGACCAGTGATTTCTCATTTTTTCAACAAAATTTACAAAACCATTTTTGTAGGGACCACCTCACATTTGAAGTGACTTTGGGGGGTCAATATAACAGAAAATACCCAAAAGTGACATCATTTTAAAAACTGCACTTCTCAAGGTGCGCAAAACCACATTCAAGAAGTTTATAACCCTTCAGGTGCTTCACGAGAACTAAAGCAATGTGTAAGGAAAAAAATGAACATTTTACTTTTTTCACAAAAAATTTACTTTGGAACCAATTTTTTTTATTTTCACAAGAGTATCAGGAGAAAATGGACCACAAAATTTGTTGTGCAATTTCTCCTGAGTACGCCAATTCCCCATATGTGGGAGAAAGCCACTGTTTGAGCGCATGGCAGGGTTCAGAAGGGAGGGAGCACCGTTTGACTTTTTGAACGCAAAATTGGCTGGAATCAATGGTGGCACCATGTCAAAGTTGGAGACCCCCGATGTACCTAAACAGTGGAACCTCCCAATTCTAACTCCAATCCTAGCCCCAACACACCCGTAACCCTAATCCCAACCCTAACCCCAACACACCCCTAACCCTAATCCCAACCATAACCCTAACCCCAAAACTAACCCTAACGTACCCCTAACCCTAATCCCAACCCTAACTGTAATCCCAACCATAACCACAACTCTAACTTTAGCCCAACCCTAACTTTAGCCCAATGCTAACTTTAGCCCAACCCTAACCCTAACTTTAGCCCAACCCTAACTTTAGCCCATCCCTAACTTTAGCCCAGCCCTAACTTTAACCTACCTCTAACCCTAATGGAAAAATGGAAATAAATAAATTTTTTATTTTATTATTTTTACCTAACTAAGGGGGTGATAAAGGGGGTTTTTATTTAGTATTTTTTTATTTTGATCACTGTGATAGGGTCTATCACAGTGATCAAAATGAACCAATAGTAATGGCGTCCGCCATTTTCTTACCAGAAGAAAACGCTGCCGGCATGGTGACTTCATGGGGGGATGCAGGGACACTGGAGGTACCGGGGGAAGGGATCAGGGAACCCCATTTCTCTCTCCTCTGATGTGCTATCACATCAGAGAGACATTAGATGGGAAATCGGCCTTTTTCTTTTTTGCGGTTGCTGTTATTCCGTTAATAAGAGCGATCGCAACATGGGGGTCGGTAAAAACCGACCTGAATCATGATCTCTGGGGTCTCAGCTACTCCCGGTAGCCTAGACTCCAGAGAAATTCCAATGCTTGGGGGCGCTATACACTTATTTCTCAACGCAGTTAAAAAGCATATCGGCGGCAGTAGAAATTAAATTTACATCTCAGAATGTTCTAAAATAACAAAAATATCCATCCTCTCCTCACTGTCATCTTAATCTTAATCTCATCTTAAGCTGGTTCCAATGCTTCTGCAGCCCCATCAGCCTCTATTTTCTGCTGCTGGGAAGTTCGACTTTTGCAGCCAATCGCTGGCTGTAGCAGGTCACTGCAGTGACGTGTTATTGGCTGCAGGAGAAATAGATACAGGCAGAGAACTGACAAGAGACCAGTAGCTGGCTGCTGCAGCAAATGATCAGCAGCCTCTGATTGGTTGCACTGCTCACATGACATAACGATGTCACACAAACGCCGGAAGACCAGGCTCCATCATTGCTGGAACAGAGCCAGTGTGGGAGGGGAGTATAAGCTTTTCTTATTTTATTTGGGGTGACTCTGTCATTTAAGATCAAGTTGTCAAAGTAGTGAACAACCCCTTTAAGATACCAATCCTCAAGAACTTTGGGCCCTTAAGATTTGCTAGAGTTCCCCAAAAACAGAAATAGAGGCAAGAAGGAGATTTAAAAGGCAGAATCAGAGCAAGGGGGTTAAATGCGGTGAGAACTTTTTCTTTTTTTATTTTAGAACATTCTAGATGAAAAATAAACATCAACTTTTCACTAGTTGGATAATCAATAAAACGGGTTTGCAGGATCAGAAATATGAATCTGTTGTGTTTTCATAAACCTTACCATTATCTGTCCATGAGCTATTAATGCTACTTAAAGGGAACCTGTCACCAGTTTTTTACGTTATTACCTAAGGCCACCACCCTTGAGCCCCATGTGACGGCATTCTATAATGCTGGGCATATGACTACAATTCGCCCTGCAAGACAGAAAAAACCCTTTTATTATACTAACCTACGGGGCGGTCCGATCCGGACATATCATTCTCCCGAAGCACAGAAGGAAGACGGCATCGCAAGAAGAGCGGAGGCACCGGACCAAGACCAGCGACGCCCATCGGACTGGAATTCTGTCATATGGGGCTGAAGGGTGGGGTTTATAGCGTAAGTAACTGGTGACAAGTTACCTTTGATGGGGTTTTCCAGTTTTAAAAAGCCCTTTGCATAGTTTGTTTAAAAAATAAATGGTGCTAGCTGACCTTCCTGGGTCCAGCGCGGGGTCTCCACCAATGCTCTGCTGCACTCACGTCACATTGTCAGAGCAGCAGCCAATAGGAGAGCTCAGCGGCTCTACCGGAGTAGACAGCACCAGTCGCTGACTTCAGTGATTGTCTGCAGCACAGATGACATTACATCAGCCCTGCAGACCATATCAGACACTGGAAACAGTTACTGGGGAGAGTAACACAAGCACAAACAAACTGCACCTCGGGGACTGGAGTTTTCGGAAACTGGAAACCCCTGTTAAATAAATACAAACATTTTCAAAATCAGCACCATTATATAAAAAGTTGATGCTATCTATGTAATACTAAAACCATTTGCCAATACTGTAAATTATTCTATTTTTCATTCAGAATTACACTTGATATTGACACCAAAAATGAACGCCACGGCAGGAAAAAGTAACTGTGGTAATCGGAGACCAGATACTGAGAATGAGGAAAAGCAAATCATCCCTGAAGAATGTCATCCCTCACATTCACTTAGTAAGAGCCGTCCACAGGAGACGTCAGCTTCCACCAACGCCATCAATAAGGCAAGAGATGGGGATACATTTTATAAGTTTGTCATCTTACATGCAGAGACTGATGAATTAGAGGCAATACGACTGAAGAACATCCTACAAGACAAATATAACATCAGGCCGGGAATCATATTTGCAGAAATGCCTGCAGGACAACAAATCCTCACAAACCTTGACAATGCAGTGAACGGATCCGCTTGGACTATTTTATTACTAACTGTAAACTTCCTGAGAGAAACCTGGTGTGAATTTCAGTCTCATGCCACGTTAATCAATTCTATTCACATGCACCATAAATATAACTCTGTGATTCCTGTGAGGCCGAGAGACAATTACCTTCCAAGAGAGAAGACACCATTTGCACTGAAACTCATTAATGCATTAGAAGAAGGGAACCCTGAATTCCCAAAGCAAGTGGAAAAAACCTTCCGGGATAGCCTGTACAAGAAACAGTATGACATATGGAAGGCTGAAAAGGAAGATATGGAACATCCAAGCCTATAAACAGTGTCGTAAAAATCGATAAGGGTAGCGGTCACTGGGGAGCACCAGGGAAGCGGCAGTTGAAGAGAACGGGAGTCAATGATCCACTGCAGCTCCAGCCATACACCTCCAATGGAGGATAGTAAACTTGAACGATAAGAGTAAACGGTCAACGGAGCGCTAGGAATAAAAGGACAAAACAATTGTATATTCTCTAGCCACCTGATGAAGACGTGGGTACCGTCGAAACACGTTGTGGGTTAAAGAAGATACAATTGTTTTGTCCTTTTACTCCTAGCGCTCCGTTGACCGTTTACTCTTATCGTTCAAGTTTACTGTCCTCCATTGGAGGTGAACGGCTGGAGCTGCAGTGGATCATTGACTCCCGTTACTCTTATCATTCAAATATAAACAGTGTCGGACTCAATGGTTCAATATGATGGGAATAATACAATGGTCTACAAGTTAGTCTAAGTGCTCCTGGAGACCCAAGTGATGGTCTTGCATTAGTTCACCAGTGGAGATATTTTTAAAGTGTCATCAAAGTTTGGTCAGTGTCAGTTTATACCATCAGACATCGTTAGCTGATCGCTGGTGAGCTGTCACATGGGCAGA
>VIAB01032761.1:2733-13857 GCA_009801035.1 Oophaga pumilio | reverse complement strand
ATACCCGATACTTGCGGTATCGGAATGCTCAACACTACTGGTTAGATAACACTGTCCTACATGACGACGTTGGATCTCTGCACAGTTTACTACGCAGAAGTGAATGTTGATGAGCACCATGGAGCTGTATGTACATCACTGCCCATCTGACCAGTTTAGCAGATTTCACAGATAGGACTACACGTTTGTCTAACACAATCTGACATACTGGATAGTTTCACATGTCGGTCAGCACCTGAATGGACTATTGTCATGAAACTGAGGCGAGAAGGTTGGAAAACTGAAATGCTCACCTGCAGAACTGATCGCCTCTCTGGAGTAGATCACATTCTGTTATGGCATCAGAAAATTAACACTGTGGTGCACATTTACTAAAAACATTGTATTCGCCAATCTCATTCATTAGAACGTTGAATAAAAGTGTTTTTAAGCAACACTGCTGTCGTACACCTCACCTAGGAGGTGCTGTAGAGTTTGACCACTTCTGGTGTAATTTATAGAAATTGTATCTGGTGGCAGGTGGTCTTGTTCCTCCATCTACTTTACAAAAAAAAAGGGCTAAAAGTGAGATGCTTTTGCACAAGCAAGCTCATAGCATATACATTTATATTTACACAACTTCGTCATGTAGCCTTTTAGAAATGGCCCTAATGTACTGTATTTAGATTTGCTGCAGTTTCTGCGATTCTTTTGATTATTCCCAAATATAAACCATAACATGGTGTTACAAGCTGAAAACCTAAAGTCACATCAGCTAAAACACCAGTGTAAATTTGTCCTAAATGTGGTCATATAATTTACACCAAGTCCTATAGCGTGCAAGCTCTTGGGATGCAAAGTTTTACAGCGATGCTAATTTGTAGGACATGTAATTAAGCTGGCATGTCCTAGTCGCTGAGGACAGGACTGACCGTCGGCAAGAAGCTGGTTGTTACAACTGTCATATCTGTGTGTGTTTAGCTGCTTGCACAGAAGTGGGTACAGTAGGGGCATCAGCCGATGTTCTTACCACCCTGTCACAGGAAGCGAGGATCCGTAATGTTTTGCTTATTGCAACTGCAATGTTAGTAACACTTTTACAGTATTGTGATTTTCTTGAGTTGTTGAATCTTCTATGAAGACAAAAATTTCTGTTTTGTGTAAATGTTGCTCACTTTTTCTGTACGTCATGTGGACAATTGCCAGAACAAAGTACAACTGTAAACGTTTTACCATCTATGACTTTCCCTTATAAGTTGCCAAAAAGCATGATTAATTACTGACAATTTTGGTGGTATGAACGCAACCATATAATTTTTCGGCTTGGATTGATGTTTCTATCTCTGCAATCCGTTACAGAAATTTTGTGCCAAGTCAAATAATTTTATTGTTAGAACCACAGAAAATGTTCACTGCTTTGTTTGTCATGTCGGGTCTGATATTAAGTGTTGGAAATATTGGTTTGCATCCCAGCAATGCAGCAAATTGTAATTGTATGTTTTGTTTTTTCTTCAGCTCAACGAGTGCGAATGTTGTAGCCATCGACAACAAGATAGAGCAGGCCATGGTAAGTGCATTCTTGGATTATAGGTTTCTAAGCTGAGGAGCAACTTGTTTCTTAAGGGTTGCCATTGATCTAAACCTCATTAAGGCAACTAAATTTAATGTATGAATCTCGGCCAAACCTAAATTTTGAAATGTCATTTGTAACGTGTAAGAGGGCTGCACAGCACACCCACCAATGAAGTAAGATCAAGCAACTTGGGGTTGGCAAATATTTAGAAAGGAGGTAGGTGAGATTTGGGTGGGACTGAGCCTGTAAACTATAGGCCTGTAAATTTAGCGTCCTACGGTTGGCAAAAAATCTATGAGGGTTTTCGAAGAGATGCTATCCTGGAGTATCTCGATAAGAATAACCTCATAATCCAGTATCAACATAGGTTTGAGTTATAAGTCGTCTCAAACTCATATGATCACTGAGGGGGTAAGTTTCAGACTGGAACAGGGTAAGGCCGTGGATATGTTATATCTGGACTTTACAAAGTTGTTTGTTACAGTGGCACAAACAGAGTGGTAAAATTTAAAATGAGAACATTCGGAATAGAAGAAAATACCGTATTTTCCGGCGTATGACGACTTTTTAACCCCTGAAAATCTTTTTAAAAGTTGGGGGTCGTCTTATACGCTGGGTATCGTCTTATAGGGCGGTGCGGAGGAGTGGTCCCAATGATGAGGTGAGGGGGGCGTCCCACTGGGAAGGTGTATATGAAGTACCATATCCCTATTACCTTCTTGCGGTGCTCTGTGCGGCTCTCTGCGCTTGGAGGGGCGGCGGCGGCTCTTGATCAGCATTGAGGGCTCAGCCAGCGGCTCCTTATGCAGCGTGGGGGCTCCGCCGGCATTTCCTCAGAGCCCGGAGGCAACCGCAGCTCCATTGCTGCGATGCAGTGGCCTCTGGCAAAATGGCCGCTGGTGCTCAGATTCAGATCTTGTCCCGAGATCTCGGGAGACGAGATCTCGAGACGAGATCTCGTTGCCGAGATCTGTATCTGAGCGTGCGCCGCCCACCAGCGGCCATTTTCCCGGAGGCCACCGCATCGCAGCAATGGAGCTGCTGGGGCCTCCGGAGATTGAGGAAATGCCTGCAGAGCCCCGACTCTGCACAAAGAGCCACCGTCGCCATCCCCCAGCACAGAGCCCCCCCAGGCTGCTGAAAGAGGAGCCGCCGACGCTGCCCCCAGCGCCTAGACCCGCAGAGAGCTGCGCTTATACTATCAGGTATCCAACATATTCCCTCTGAGACGCCCCCTCCCTTCGTCATCGGGACCACTCCCGGCATATAAGATGAAACCCGGTGTCTAAGAAGGGGCCCCCCCCCCACACACTTTTAAGAAGATTTCATATTTTGACTGGAAAAGGTGGGGTGTCGTCTTATACGCCCAGTCGTCTTATACGCCGGAAAATACGTATAAGACGACTGAGGTATGTAATTGAGGTAACTGGCTCAGTAATATGGAACAGGATGGTTATTAATGGAACACACAGAGTTAACAGTGGGGGTACCTCATGGGTAAGTATTGGGCCTTCTTTTTAAAATTTTACTATGAATATCTGCAAGGCAATCAACACAGGATAATTTAATATTACAGAAGGATTTATGTAAGCTAGAGGGCTTGACTGAGAAATGGCCATTGATGTTTAATGTAGATAGTTTCAACACATGGCCTTACATTTATTGCTGAAAAATACTTGGGCATACGGGTGAACGGGAAACTAAACATAAGTGACCAGTGTCAGGCAGCTGCTGCCAAGGATAATAAAATAATGGGATGCCTTAAAGGGAACTTGTCAACCCCCCACCCTCCCCCTGCCGTTTTGAAGTAAAAGAGCCACCTTCAGCAGCAGTCTGTGAAAGTGGCTCTTTTACTTCTGGTCCCCTGCAACGCTGAAATATTTAGTTTAATAAATCGGTCCCCTTACCTTCAATGCGTCTAAGAGGCATGTCCTCTGCCCGTGACGCATCCTCCCCCCAGCCGTCCATCATGGCTTTTCAGCGTCACTGCTCCTGCTTGTTTTTTTTTTTTTCTTTCATTTGTGTCCCGCGCCTGCGCTCTTGTATCAGTCCCCGGGCATGCGCAGTGCGCGCTGCCCGGGAACTGTCACAAGACTCCAGCGCCTGCGTCGTAGCCTTTCCCCTGATCCCTCCCCCCAGTGTGTTATTTTCACTTTCAGAGAGTCTTCGGCGTCGGATGTGCTGAACACCGCGATTTTTTTCCTGAACATTCTAGGTCAATAATATAGCGGGAAATACGCAAATTTACAGCGAAATTAATGAACATGCTGCGTTTTTTACCGCGATGCGTTTTTTGCGCGGAAAAAGCGCACTGTGAACAAAAATTGCAGAATGCATTCTGAATAATAGGATGCTTACTGTATGCATTTTTGAAGCGTTTTTGCCACGGAAAAAACGCGAAAAATCCTGAACGTGTGCACATAGCCTAAAAGGGCCACCTTCACAGACTGCTGCATTAGTGCTGCTGAAGGTGGCTCTTTTACTTCAAAATGGCCGGGGGGGGTGACAAGTTCCCTTTAAGAGGCATAGATGCTCATGACAGGAACATAGTTTTGCCCCTATATAAGTCACTAGTGCGACCACACTTAATACTTTTTAAAATTTGGGACTCAAATATATGACATAGCTGAAATGGAGCTGGTTCAGAAAAGAGCATCCAAGGCTAAGGGAATGAATGGATTACAGTATCAACACAGGTTATCTGTTCAATGTAAAAAAAGACAGGCTTAAGGCACTGCCACACTTAGCGATCGCACTAGCGTTCACGACAACGACTTAGCCTGGCGAGATCGCTAGTGCGATCGCTATGTGATCGCTAGTTAGATTCCAAACACAACTCATCAGCGATCTGTGATTCCAAACACATCTCATGAGCGATCTGTAAAACGACCTCTGCGGTCGTTGGGAAAACCTAGTCCCACCTGCGACGCTGGTGAAGTCGTTCATAATGGGTGTCACACTCAGCGATTCAGGCTCACCAGCGGGACACCAACGACCAAAAAACGGCTCAGAACGTTCATAAGCGATCAGCGACATCTCAGCAGGGGCCACATCGCTGCTACATGTCACACACAGCTAAGTCGCTAACAAGATCGCTACTGCGTCATAAATGGTTACGCAGTAGCGATCTCGTTAGCGATCTCGCTTAGTGTGGCATACCCTAGGATCGATCGAACTAGCAATGAGAGCTGCAGCTGTAAGCATGACAACTGAATCTGCATGATTGCAGAGACGGCTGTCATTCTTAGGGCCCCGTCTCACATAGCGAGATCGCTGCTAAACAGTGATCTCAGCAGCGATCTCGCTATGTCTGACACGTACCAGCGATCAGGCCCCTGCTGTGAATCGCTGATCGTGTCAGAAATGCCAGAACATTTTTTTGATCGCTGGTCTCCCGCTGACAGGCACGCATCGCTGCGTGTGACAGGCAGGAGACCAGCGATCTCCTGGTAACCAAGGTAAACATCGGGTTTCCAGGCGCGGGGCTGTGCCTGGAAACCCGACGTGTACGTTGGATACCAGCACGCTGCTGCAGGGGAGCTGGTAACCAAGGTACACGCCGGGTTTCCAGTCAGCGCCTGGAAACCCGACGTGTACCTTGGTTACCAGCTCCCTGCATCAGTGATCTGGTATCCAACGTACACTGCGGGTAACTAGGCGACGTGCGTCGCTTGTTACCCGCAGTGTCGCTGTCCTGATCGCTGCCTGAGCTGACTGACAAGGAAGGTGTTGTTTCTAGAAGAAAGTAGTCATGTTCTCTTTAAAGGGAACCTGTAGGCAGGATTGTGCACAGTAACCTACAGACAGTGTCAGGTCGGTGCCGTTATACTGATTACAATGATACCTGGGTGATGAAATCCGTCTTGTGGTTGTTGTGTAATCTTTATTTTCAGTTTTGAGTTAATTATATGCCCGTGCTCTGGGGGGGGGCTGGGGTCTTCATATGGTGCTCTGAATAGATATTCATAATGATGGTTTCTGACAGATCACAGATCCCTCACTGACCTGCCCCCCCAAAGGCCGCCCCAGAGCACGAGCATATAATTAACTCAAAACTGAAAATAAAGATTAAACAACCACAAGATAAAGATTAAACAACCACAAGACTGATTTCATCACCTAGGTATTGTTTTAATCAGTATAACGGTGCCATCCTGACACTCTCTGTAGGATACTCTGCACAATCCTGCTTGCCAGTTCTGTAAAAAAAATAAAATAGATATATATGTATAGATAGATAGATGGAGATATATAGAGATATAGATAGAGATATATATCTATCTAGATCTCTCTATCTATCTCTCCCTCTCTCTCTCTAGATAGATATATAGATATATAACTCTGCTACAGCCCTTTTCCACTTTCAGCCTAATGGTTTTCAGGGCAATGTTCACATGTTGCTTTTTTGCAGTAAAAAAAAAATGCTACAATCATAAAGCCGGTTTTGCAGCTTTTCTTTGTGTGTTGTTTGTTTTGGGGTTTTTTTGCTGCATCTTTCAAGGTCTTGAAGCTCAGCTTTGCTTCCACCATGCAAGCATGAACTGTGCCAGGTGTTAGACCAGCAACCGGCATACAACATTTTTTTAAAAAAGAGGCAACTTGATCAAATTATTTAGGGACAAAATACTTTTGTCTGAAAAAATACTGCCTTTTCTGAAAAGTTCATGAAAATACACAATTGCAAATGTGAAGGAAGTTAAATTGGTCAGTTTACCTAAGACCCTGGCAGTGCATTGAGTTGGTAGACATTTTGGTTTAAACTTGGAAAAATCACAAAAATAAATGGGTTTCACATCCTGCTGTACCTGTTAGTTTTTGTTGCGTGAAAAAAACCACAGAGAGCAATGGTTTTTAACAACTTTTTATGCACTTGTTTATTGCTTTCTATGAGTAAAAAATTGTTACAAAAACTCAAAGAAGTGACATGCTGCAGTTTAAAAACAGTTTTCCAATTTAGTCAAGAAGAAAAAGCGTGTGCATGAGACTTCTGAAATCTCGTTGCTTTTGCTGGTACTGTAAAATGCAGCTTTTTAATTTGCATGAAAACACAACACAATCTCAACATGTGAACATAGCCTAACTCAGAGGGGGAAAAAAACCTTAAATGAATTATTTGAGATCATAACTGATCTGTCAAGAGCTTAAGAAGGTGAAGCGGTCATTGACTAGCCATAAGTGGGAATACTTTCCCACTCTGTAGTAGATGATGGCTAGCTTTCCATTGTACACAGGATTTTGTGCTGTAAATACCAGTGCTGGAAACAGAGCTTCTTTCACTTTACACAATTTTAGACACTAAATCAGTGGTGTTAATTTTACTTAGGGACTCTGTAAGGCCAAGTATTAATAGTTTTTTGTTCTTCTAGGACCTGGTAAAAAGCCATTTGATGTACGCGGTACGAGAAGAGGTGGAAGTCCTAAAGGAACAAATAAAGGAATTAATAGAGAAAAACTCTACACTTGAACGTGAAAATGCACTGTTAAAAACCCTTTCTAACAGCGATCAGCTGTCTCAACTTTCGACCCAAGTGGGTCTTGACACCTTTCAACAGCCACCTCCAGTGACTACAGCTCCTCACACTGCTCCACAGACCGCACATCCCCCGCAGCAACCGAATGTTTCTTCGGCGTAAAAAGTGTACAAAAACTGCTTTCTCGCCTCGTTCAGAAATCTGAAAGCAATCTGTCCTTGTGTGCCACTGCTGTTCTTTCCACTTTAAAAATGAAAAAAAAAATGAGAAAAAGAGCAAGTAGCCATGCTTCATTTGTGTTTTTTGGCCTTTTCAGTATTAGACAATCGTACTCCCTGATCTCTCGCTGTGAGAGAGGTGATGCCTATTGCTTTGCGTATCAGGTTTTTAACACAAATGAATGGTAAAATCTCTATCTATATAAATATATATATACGCGCATATACACATGCACATACAGAAAACATACATTCTTTGAATACTGACAATGAATGTGTGCAGGTCACTAGATCCTCTGGAAAGGGGTCAAGAGCAGCACTTTATGTTCTAGAAAACGTGAAATAACGCATGTCTTGTTAGAAAGGACTCTACATTGGTACTAAAGCCCTCCATTGTTCATACTGATTAATCACTGAAAAGCATGATGGATTATGTCACCACTGTCATGACCTGTGTGCCATCGGATGACGACGAGTCCGTATCATGGAAAACAACTGGTAAACCTTCCTGCCAGACGCCTCCTTTTTCTAATATCCAAAAAGGGTATAACGAAATTCGTCTACCACCTTAAGGAACCCGCTTTTGATAAGAACGGGGTTTTTGTACAGTGGGCTTCTTGCCATCTGCTTCCCGCTGCATTTATACGTGTATCGTAGATTGCTCTGCACGTTCTCCAGGTATTGTCCTATGCTGATGTACTTGTTGGCCTAAAAGAGCAGCGCGTCCTGTGCTTCTCCTGCGTTGGTATTCATGAACAGCTACTCTATAAATTGATCTCTCGTTTTATGGACTATTTGGCTGGTTTTCTGAAACATAAACTGCTGCCAGAACTGATTGTTAAGGTCTGATATCCAGCAATGGGTCTTGCTTAAGGAGTTTGGTGGCTCTCCCAGGGGGGAAAGCGTCTCGTCTTTTTTAGACTATACTCTGAGCCATGTTTTGTCAGTTCTATGTAAGCAAAACTAATCATCGTATTCCTAGCGAGAGCCACCGTACTTTAAGTAATTTTTTTTTTTTTTGCCTCTTTTTAGTTTCATTTAAATGTTTTGTGTTTTATTTATTACAGGGCTGCTATTTTCTTAATATGTATGAACAATGTCACAGACACTCTTTATTTTATTTTCCTTTATATAGAGGATAAATGTAAATCTATCATAAATAGTATAGAAACGGGATTGCATCCGGTAGGGCAATAACTGAGCATAGCTATCCAGGCATATATATGTATATCTAACACTAACAGCAATCTTACTTCTTGGTATTTATTTTACAATATAGAAAAGATCCAGTCTGAATGTAAATTTTGTAAAGAGTAAGTATGGAAACCTATTGCACCTGTACAGGAGAGCGACAGTTGTGATACTAAATAAATGATAGATTAGATATTTTGATGAAGAAAACTTTGTTCATTTCTCTTCTTTCTAAGTGTGGGAGGAATAAAAAAAATTGCCATGATTCCTATGCTTTTTAGAAAATTTATGTGAATTTTTTTTTTTTTTTTTTTTTTTTTTTTAAAGGGTGGGATAAAAAAAAAACTGTGAAATTGTTCAACCTACTTTGTAACCAAAGAAGCAAAGCTGTGTAACTTTTTTTTTTTATGCACATTCTCTGTATTTTTATTCAGTGTTCTATCATTCACATTATTTTTCCTTTTTGCTGTTTAGCATGATCTGCATGACCTATTATCTCTGAACCACTTTCGTACCTCATGTTTTTTGTCCAGCACTCTTATTGTATATGTAATCTGTGAACTGCGTCCAATAAACAGAGCAAACAGCTGGTGTCGGTGGAGAAGAGCTGGTGTGAAATGTGCACTAGCTGTTAGACAAGACTAAAAAAAAAAAAAAAAAATTAAAGTGAGCCATCTTTTGTTCATTTAAAATGGTGTTATGAATTTCGTATGCAGAAAAACAAGTTTTGTTACATTGCAGATTTTAATGTATTTAATAAATTCTACATGCAGATTGAGTGGAGTGTATAAGGAGTATTTACATTTACCAAGATACAAATGTACATTTCATAAATCTGCGAGCACATCTGTTTGTTTCTAGCCATACACATCTGTCCAATTATTGTAAAGATATCTATTTTAACACCCTTTTATGAAATTATAATTATTAAATTGCAGTTTTGTTCAAGTATGTGACTCTAGAATATGTTCCAAGCATTCTGGTATTTTTATACCATACGTTCATTGCAAGCCATTCTATTCTGCGTTAAAGGGGTTGTCTTGTTTTTTCTTTTTTTTTCCCCCCTCACCTGCCACTTCAGGGTATGCCACACTAAACAGCGTCGCTAACGAGATCGCTAAAATACGTCACTATTTAGCGATCTCGTTCGTGACGCTAACGTGTGTGGCATGTAGCAACGACGTGGCCCCTGCTGTGATCTCGCTGATCGTTCACTAGAATTCTGGACCGTATTTAGATCGTTGGCGTCCCGCTGGTGAGCCTATATCGCTGTGTCTGGCACCTTTTGTGAGCGATGTGCGCTGTTTTTTACATCGCAATGACCGTTAAAGTCGTTAATGAGATCGCTAACCGCTTATGCGTCGTTAACGAGATCACTAAGTGTGGCAGCTACTAGCGACATTAAAACGATCACAAAAACGATCTCATTAGCTTGCGTCGTTATTGAGATCGCTAACGAGATCACTAAGTGTGGCAGTACCTTTAATGCACTTCTGAATTGTCTGTTCAAACCAGTGGTCTAGCTGAGCCGCTGGCCCGGACGGTGCCCTCCTATGCTGCAAATAGAGGCAGATCTGTCTCTGCAGCCTCAGAGGAGCACAAAGTGTTTGTTGGATCCTGTGCTCCAGCCAGCTTCAGAGCAGTGCTTGAACGCTGTAAATTACTTCAAAGCACTGCTCTCACTGCCCAGAAGACCAGCAGAGACGGCTGGTAAACTAATCAGTAAGTAGTAAAGGATGCAACTAAAAATCCTTCCACTCTTGATCTGAGGATTTTTAATATAGAAGTAAACTTTTAAAGTTTGATTTTGACAAAATTCCTTTAAGGTTGTGATCACATTTGCACTTGTTCATGTGTTTTAGGTTTTTTTCCCTTAATATTACTGTCATTTTGAGAGTAACAGATGGGCTGTATTTACATGCAGATTTTTGAACCCAAGTTCTTGTCCAGCACAGCGCTTGTTGGAATGTCTCTGGACAAGCAAATGTGTCACTCAAGTTAGAGAACCCGATAGCTGATGTATGCTGCCTAATCCATTCCAGAATTCAGCAGCAGGAGCAAGAAGGAGAACTGTGAAAAGAACTTGTCCATCAGGCGAGGTGGGAGGAGATCGCGCTTACAGCCTGAAAATATCACTTGGATTAAAAATCTGGCTGTATATAGTTTGATTCATAAAATGCGAGTGTTGAGAAAGGCTTAGTCATTCTAGTTTGGATCTAATAAGTATAAAAACAGCTATTTCAAAATATAAGCAGAACTTATTAGAGATGTGGGACCTTGGTCTAGTGACCACATCAGCAATTGATGCAAGCCCAGCACACTGCCTCCTAAATGCTGGGATCCCTGCCACCCCTTCTAGTTTGTGTGCCCAGCTCAGCGTTAGTGCAGCACGACTGTTTGGTCAGGGTCCTTTGAATTAATTTGCTCATCTCTAATTGTTAGTTCTGGTGACATCATTTTTAAGGGGGAGCGATCATTTGAAAATATCCTATTATTCAAATTAAGATTTTGGGTTTTTTCCACTTATCCGCTGTTTATATTACAACTAGATGGAGGCCCGATGCTATTGCAGCAGGATGGCGGTAATGTCACAATGGGGGCAGGCTTTGCAGTTTTGAGAATCTCTCCTCTTCCTCCTCCCCCCCCCAATGTGCTCACCCACCTATCCATTCTCTCTTTCCCCATGTGCTGA